>OMKY01215204.1:0-18711 GCA_900302395.1 Bregmaceros cantori | reverse complement strand
TTCTAGACCAACCACCAACAAGCAAAGATGTTGACATTCTAGACCAACCAACAAGCAAAGATGTTGACATGCTAGACCAACCATCAACAAGCAAAGATGTTGATATTCTAGACCAACCACCAACAAGCAAAGATGTTGACATTCCAGACCAACCATCAACAAGCAAAGATGTTGAGGATATTCCAGACCAACCATCAACAGGCAAAGATGTTGACATTCTAGACCAACCACCAACAAGCAAAGATTTTGACATTCTAGACCAACCACAAACAAGCAAAGATGTTGACATTCCAGACCAAGCATCAACAAGCAAATATGTTGAGGACATTGTAGACCAACCATCAACAAGCAAAGATGTTGACATTCTAGACCAACCATTAACAAGCAAAGATGTTGACATTCTAGACCAACCATCAACAAGCGAAGCTGTTGACATTCTAGACGAACCACCAACGAGCAAAGATGTTGACATTCCAGAACAAGCATCAACAAGCAAATATGTTGAGGACATTGTAGACAAATCATCAACAAGCAAAGATGTTGAGGATATTCCAGACCAACCACCAACAAGCAAAGATGTTGACATTCCAGACCAACCATCAACAAGCAAAGATGTTGAGGATATTCCAGACCAACCATCAACAAGCAAAGATGTTGACATTCTAGACCAACCATCAACAAGCAAAGATGTTGACATTCTAGACCAACCATCAACAAGCAAAGATGTTGATATTCTAGACCAACCACCAACGAGCAAAGATGTTGAGGACATTCTAGACCAACCACCAACAAGCAAAGATGTTGACATTCTAGACCAACCACCAACAAGCAAAGATGTTGACATTCTAGACCAACCATCACCAAGCAAAGATGTTGACATTCTAGACCAACCATCAACAAGCAAAGATGTTGATATTCTAGACCAACCACCAACGAGCAAAGATGTTGAGGACATTCTAGACCAACCATCAACTAGCAAAGATGTTAAGGACATTCCAGACCAACCATCAACTAGCAAAGATGTTGAGGACATTCTAGACCAACCACCAACAAGCAAAGATGTTGACATTCCAGACCAACCATCAACAAGCAAAGATGTTGAGGACATTCCAGACCAACCATCAACAAGCAAATATGTTGAGGACATTCTAGACCAACCATCAACAAGCAAAGATGTTGAAGACATTCTAGACCAACCACCAACAGGCAAAGATGTTGAGGACATTCCAGACCAAGCATCAACAAGCAAAGATGACGACATTTCAGACGACCACAAGCTCGACACATCTGATACTGGTAAGATTGACCCTGGGCTCTTTTGAGTGAGTGATAAGACATCCTGAAGATGTGGAATAATATTCCACACTTCTGGTTCGCACGGTTCCGGAAAACCCATTGGTTTTGACCATCTGGGCCTGCGGCTTTTGAGGCATCGAGCTTTTTCAGTAGTCTCACCATCCAAAGGTGTCAGTGGTAACTTTAATGTTTCAGGTTTTATTACCATTATTTTATTGCATATTTTTTCACCCAAGTTTACTTATCATTGTATTTTATTAGTTTTGGGCTATCTGTTCAGTATTCGATACCATTGTCGTGGCTATGACTTGGTTTATGCGAACAAAATATATCCAACTAATTGCTGCTGATTAATGTATTATCAATTGAATGAATGGGTTGTAGTTCCAGTTTTGAGTCATTGAGGATTCAAAAGTGATTGTTTTCTCCTCCTGCAGCGTTTGTTGGACTGCCGGCTGCTGAAAGCCTGCCAGCAGGGGCTTCATGCATCGTGGCCTCTGCCGACTGTCGGCGCTGGTTCAAAGCAAAAATTCTGCGTCGCCTTCCAGATTCCACCATTGTAAGAACATTTTATTAATTCCAATTGAATTAAATTCATTACAAGTGAATACATACAAGTATTGTATTCACTAGCATGATATGTATATGTTCATCTAATTATTTTGTGTGTGATGAGAAATGTATGGAATTCATCATTGTCGATTTGTTTTTTGCAAACTTTGTAAAAAAAATGTATTGTTCCTTAAACTGAAGGTTATTTTGGAGGATGGCATGCAGATGGTCATGGAGCCGGGGAGTGTCTTCGACTTGGCTGGACAAGCTGAGCCAGTTGAGGTTGTTTACTAAGGGTTTATCATCATCACTCCCATAGTCCCGTGGCTGCCACTGAAGACTTTTGAACCCAGCTCTCTCCATCTCTCTCTGTCCTCGGCCACTCACATGGTGTCACTCAGCCTGTCACTGATCCACTCTTTGATGTTATCTTCCCATTGCTTTCTTTGTGTTCTCCTCCTTCAACCTGACACCCAGCCTCGAAGGATTGTTTTTGAGAGTTCTTGGGATCTCGTGACATGTCCGTGCCATTTTAGTTTTGTATGTATGAAGATCTACTAACCAGTTTAACAATTAGTCTACTAATAAAATCAACTCATTTAATAATGCATTATCTGCAAGCAAATTAGTTTTGTGCAAATATTTGATATTCATATTTTCTAAAAAAAAAAAAAAAGCATTACGAAGTGCACACAATTGCTTGGTCACTAAATCAAAATATTAGGATGCAGAGTGTACTTGTACAATTTTATAAGTACTGAAGTGTAAAAGATAGGAATTCTCATCTAGTTTCTGCAATAATCCACCTTTTTCTATCAGTCCTGTGTACCTTTACAGTAAAATATGAAAATGGGGATTCTGACAATATATATATTTTTTTTTTCTGCAGACTTTAAACTTGAGTGGCAATGTTGACGCTTCCCCAAGCACGCTAGCTGAAGACTCGGCAGACTCTCCGGTAAGATGTTCTGAGCTGACCCGCTGTTATTGTGTTAATCCCACAACCGTCACCATGCGGTGTCCTTTACACATTTGGTCGACTGGCAACTCTACCAACCAACTAGACTGGCAAGTCAAATCAAACAAATTGTCAATTGTAAGAAGATTTTATTAATTTCAATGGAATTAGATTCATTTGAAGTATTGTATTTACTAGCATAATGATGTGTATGTTTTTTTTTGTTTTTTTCCGGCGTTTTCAGCGCCGTTTTTCCATCTTTATTGGATAGGATTAGTCGGAAACTGGGTTGAAGACATCAGGGGTAGACATTGCAGACAAGTCGACAAGCGTAGTCGAACTCGCGACACTGCGGACGCTGCGGTAGACACAGCGTCCGCACATAACATGAATGGGGTCGCGTTATGCGTGGTCTCCATAACCACTCGGCCAACGCAGACCCCTAATGACGTGTATGTTTATCTAATTATTTTGTGTGTAATGAGAAATGTATGGAATTCATCATTGTCGATTTGTATTTGTTTTTTTGCAAACTTTGTAAAAAAAAATATATATATATTGTTCCTTAAACTCAAGGTTATTTTGGAGGATGGCATGCAGATGGTCATGGAGCCGGGGAGTGTCTTCGACTTGGCTGACAAGCTGAGCCAGTTGAGGTTGTTTACTAAGGGTTTATCATCATCACTCCCGTAGTCTGGCCGCCACTGAAGACTTTGCAACCAGCTTTCTCCATCTCTCTCTGTCCTCGGCCACTCGCTTGGTGTCACTCCGCCTGCAACTTGTCTACTCCTGGATGTTATCTTCCCATCGCTTTCTTTATCTTCTCTTTCTACCTGACACTATGCCTCGAAGGATTGTTTTTGAGTCCTTGGGATCTCGTGACATGTTTGTACCATTTTAGTTTTTGTGTAGTTTGAAGATCTACTAACCAGATTAACTCATTTAATAATCCAGTATCTGCAAGCAAAGTGTTAAAGATGGGAATTATTGTCTAGTTGCTGCAATAATCCACCCTTTCTATCAGCCTTGTGTACTTTTTTTTTGTCTAATGTGAAGTAAAGCTCCTCGTATGTAGTCTGCATCTCATGCCTGAGATGTAGCATAAAAATGAGAACCCTTCGGCACTGAAAGACTTGAAGTGCCTGCATGCTCGTTGCTTCCAGTGTGATTCATATCTTATGACAAGATACTGCTGTAAATTCAGCTCTGTGTACATATATCATAGGATTAGGCCCAGCAACCCTGCAGAATTTAACACTGCCTGGAGTTTCACACCGGGAGCAGGTCGATACGTCACATCGCGAAGGCGTCCACAACGCAGCGGATGCTGCTTCCGTAGGGAGTGGAGAATGCGTCCGTTGGGAATGGAGAATGCGTCCGCTATTTTTTGATTTTTTTGCCGACATGAAGCGGCCCTATGATGCGGCCCTGTGATGTGTTCGCAACTTTATTATTATTATGGCCCTGTGATGTGTTCGCAACTTTATTATTAGTATTATCAGTATTATTATTAGCAACCGTGCGGCCTTGCTGGATGACACATTGTCTGCGTAATGGCCCTGTGATGTGTTCGCAACAGCAACATTATTATTATTATTATTATTATTAGCAACCGCACGTAGCCGACCGCCAGATCGTCGGAACTCAGAATAATTGCTAAATGACACATTATCTGGTTAATGGCCCATTTGCGGATCCTTTGCTGGTCAGCGCCGGGACAGCTGTACAGTGCAATTAGAAATGCATGAATGCAAACTACATTGGTTCATGCATGGTGCTAATGCATGAACACTCTCGGAGTGTGACAATGCGACAAGTAATGGCCCATTTACACGTAGGTCCGTTGTCCAATCCAATCCCCCATAAATACAGAAACTATATGCGTGGAGAGTTTTTCTCTCATAAATATTTGTTTATATTATTATTATTATCATTACCATTACTATCACTACCATCACCATTATTATTATTATGCAACGTGCATTGATTATGCGGCCTTGCTGGATGACACATTGTCTGCGTAACGGCCGCACACAATCCGGAGCCCCGCGACCGGCAGATCGTCAGAACTCGGAATAATTGCTAAATGGCAACAGCGACATTATTATTATTATTATTATTATCATTACCGGAGCAAACGGGAGACCACTCCATGCGCGCGTAACGGCCGCACACAATCCGGAGCCCCGCGACCGCCAGATGGTCGGAACTCGGAATAATTGCTAAATGGCAACAGCGACATTATTATTATTATTACCGGAGCAAACGGGAGACCGCTCCATGCGCGCGTAACAAGCACACAAGCCGGAGATTATAATAGAATGCCGACGGCTGCTTGGTATGGCCTGCCCGCGTTTAGAATGCGATGGAAGCGCGGTGCAAACGTATATCTCTCTCACACGCTGCTCATTTTATATATATATATATATATATATATATTTATTATTATTATTATTTTTATAGCATATGTTTATAAATTCTAACAAGTAGTAATAATAATAATAATGCATATATAGTTAAAAATATTTAAAAATAACAAGGAAACATGGATATAGTAATTGAAAAGTGTTTATTAGAAAAAATAACAACAATAACAGTTATGTGCAAAAAAAAAAAAAATATATATATATATATATGTAGATCGCAAAACGAAATGCAAGACCTATAAAAAAATATATATGCGGCCTTGTGATCCACCATTGAACAAAAGTAAGTTATGCCATGATCAAAACACGGAAATGGTGTAAAGTGCAAAACAAAGTATTTACAATAGTTCAAAACAAACTATTTATAATGGTGCAAAATAATAATAATAATAATATAAACAAATATTTATGAGAGAAAAACTCCATGCATATAGTTTCTCTATTTATGGGGGATTGGATTGGACAACGGACCTACGTGTAAATGGGCCCTTACTTGTCGCATTGTCACACTCCGAGTGTTCATGCATTAGCACCATGCATGAACCTAATGTACTTTGCATTCATGCTTTTCTTGTTGCACTGTACAGCTGTCCCGGCGCTGACCAGTAAAGGATCCGCAAATGGGCCATTAACCAGATAATGTGTCATTTAGCAATTATTCAGAGTTCAGACGATCTGGCGGTCGCGGGGCTCCGGCTTGTGTGCTTGTTACGCGCGCATGGAGCGGTCTCCCGTTTGCTCCGGTAATAATAATAATAATGTTGCTGTTACGAACACATCTCGGGGCCATTTTGCGAACACATCACAGGGCCATTACGCAGACAATGTGTCATCCAGCAAGGCCGCATAATCAATGCACGTTGCATAACAATAATAATAATGGCGATGGTAGTGATCGTAATGGTGGTAATAATAATAATAATAATTAATAATAATACACAAATATTTATGAGAGGAAAAACTCTCCACGCATACAGTTTCTGTATTTATGGGGGATTGGATTGGACAACGGACCTACGTGTAAATGGGCCATTACTTTTCGCATTGTCACACTCAGAGTGTTCATGCATTAGCACCATGCATGAACCTAATGTACTTTGCATTCATGCATTTCTAATTGCACTGTACAGCTGTCCCGGCGCTGACCAGCAAAGGATCCGCAAATGGGCCATTAACCAGATAATGTGTCATTTAGCAATTATTCTGAGTTCCGACTATCTGCATAGCGCAGGGTGTGGCTATCTTGTTTATCAGCATAACGCCACAAATATACAAAAAAAAAACCCATATGTTTATAAATTATAACAAGTAATAATAATAGCATATGAGATAGAATGGATAGAAATACGTTGCGGTATTGTTCATGCATGTGGACCGCAACACAACGGAATTGTTCGCTTTTGACTTCATCGTGATACTGCTGCTGTAAATGCGCCCTGTATTACCGATTTAGCTTTTATTCACGGGGCTCCGGCTTGTGTGCTTGTTACACGCGCATGGAGCGGTCTCCCGTTTGCTCCGGTAATAATAATAATAATAATGTTGCTGTTGCGAACACTTCACAGGGCCATTTTGCGAACACATCACAGGGCCGCGTCGTATGTGACTCATGAACGTGGGGAAAAATAACGCTCTCTCTTTATCTATCTCGGTGTCTTTTACCAAATACTACTACTACTAATAATAATATAAACAAATATGCTTTCCATAAATATAATGAAACTCCCCACGCATCTAGTTTCTGTATTTTATTTACATTACAATAATACACATCACAGGGCCGCATCATAGGGCCACTTCATATGTGACTCATCGTCGGCAAAAAATCATCGGCAAAAATAACGCTGTTTTCTAAAATCATCGTCGGCAATAACTGTTTTCTGCGGACGCATTCTCCGCTCCCTGCGAATGCATTCTCCACTTCCTACGGACCCATTCTCCACTCCCTACGGACGCATTCTCTGCTCCCTACGGACGCAGCATCCGCCTTTGCGATGTGACGTATCCCCCTAAAACCTTCACACCACAGGAGAATGTACTTGAGAGTATGCAAGTGAAAGGGGTTGTGTGCCTGGAAAATGGAGCAAGTAAACTGCTGTCTTCTTTTGCAAAATTAGGACAATGGGCAGTTTTTCATTAAACTGTTTTGGGTCAGCAGTAAAATATGAAAATGGTGATTCTGACTAAACATGTCTTTTTTTTTCTGCAGACTTTAAATTTGAGTGGCAATGGCAATGTTGACGCTTCCCCAAGCAGATTCTCCGGTAAGAGGCTCTGAGCTGACGCGCGATGTGTTAATCCCACAAACATCAACGTGGGGTGTCCTTTTATACAACACTTGGTCGACTGGCAACGCTGCCAACCAACTAGCGTTTAGTTCTGGAATCCATCGAACGAAAAATCTGATCGGCCGCAATGAGGTGGGCTCAGATGAGATGCTTCCTACTCCATCACTCCACCTACTGTGCTGTGACTGGTTAACTTCCATTTTCTAAACAAAAAAAATGCTCCCATCATACACCACACCCCTTTTCCATCCCATCGACTCCAGACCCAAACGCACGTTCGAGCTTGCCAGGCTACCAACCAACTGGGATGCAGTCTACGGCTTATCAATAGATATAGATGTCAATACATTTTTTTGCAGACAGACTGAACATGTCTTTGCAGGGCGACCGTGGCACTGAAAACATTGACAGAAAGTTCTACACAACTTTTAGCCCAACAAATTACATTTCCATTAGTGGGGAAGATGTTGATACTAATGACTTTCCACTAAATGCTACAATTTTGTATTTCCCACCCACTCTGAAATTGGTGTGTCTAATAATAGAGCTGTCAATCTTCCCTGAAAACAAAATTCTAATTATTTTAATTGAAAAAATCAACTCGAAGTCTACTTGTACATGTTTTTTTTTTCCTAAAATGACATAATAATCGCCCTTTTTTGTTTTTAAATGTACCAAGGGTGCAACACACTAACGTAGGGATGGACGATAATTCAATATCATATCGCATTGAAATTCAGAAGCTCAAACACAATACAGCAGATTCCATCATTTTGATGCATACATTTACATGCATTTCCAAAGCATGTAAAAGTATTTTCCTTCATATTTCAAGAGCCTTCCAAAGCGTGCACACCGTCTACATTCATTGTAGATAATGCCTTTACTTACTAACATTGGCCTATAGAGGGCAGCACTAGCCTGGTTACCAGACCATAGCACACATCTCTCCAGCCCCAACATAAACTCAACCGACTTCAGGACCTGGGCCCTATTCCATCAACGAGGCTTAAAAAACGGGAGCTTAGCCTGAGAAGGTGAGGCTTGGCTAAGCGTCACCATGTTGACGAGCTAGAAACGATTCCATTAATGGAGTTTAACTGTGACCAGACGGAGCTTAGTCAAGCCTCACCGTCAGGCTGTTTTAGCAGTTAGACGTCAGAAGTCGATCAGAGAAATGCTGATCAGAGAAATGCTGATCAGCTGTCGCAAAACGGCCGTAAAGTGGGGCGGGGGCTGGAGATATTGTATACTGACAAAGTAATTCCCATTATAAATTGCACTGCCGTATTTTAATGCGATGTCATATGAGCATTGATTAATTGGCTCATATTTCGCTCATAGGAAGGGAATTTAATTTGCTTTGCAAGATGCATCAAAGCCGCTAGATTTTAAATATACATTTTATCTTTAGAAATGTTATAAAAGTTTCTAAAGAGGAATTTAAAACTAGTTTTATATGGCTGCTACTACAATTCAAATAAGCAACTGCCTCGGTGTTACGTCACTCTCCCTTTGGCGTAGCGATCTAGTCTCGTGCCAACAAGTTTTTGGAAGTTGTCGGTTCAAACCCGCGGCCCGGCAGATGTTTTTTTTATTATTATTGTTAGGATTTAATTGCGGCAACATGCTAACTAAATTCGACATCTCAAATGTAACATTAACATAACAATGCAATTGCCATGTAGAGTGTTTTGCATAAAGTAAAAGTGTCCGGCGCGTTTTTTGAACCGGTTGCCTATGTATTAAAAGGCAGGTTCCTTAACCGCACAACTGCCGAGGGTTAAAGGTGGGCACGGTGATTGTACAAGATATTTAACCCTTTGGCTGCCTTGACTGGGCTACATTTTTTGGGTCAAGTGTGCCAGAGCTTTTGGGGGCATTTTCAGGAGCCCACAAAATATGTTCTACAACATCTATGAGAACGTGCTATGGCACATTTTGTAGATGAGATTCTATACTCTAACCAAAAAAAAAAAGCCTTTAACCATCCCTCTTTCAGAGATATGAAGGAACGATCAGAGGCAAAAAAGCCTGAAGTTTTTTATCATGTTTGTTTCATTCAAATCCACACCAGGTGGGCGTAATTTCCTCAAACGTCATGTATGTTTGTCTGTGTTTGTGTCTGTGTATAATATATACGTGTGTTTACACACACACGCAAATATATATCATACATACATACACACGCGCGCAAATATACGCACACACACGCGCGCAGACACATACACGCACACACAATGATGTACACGTGTATAAATACCACACGCGCCCATGAGCGCACGCACAAACACGCGTGCGCACACGCACGCTATTGTAAACGGACGGTGCTCTTTGTGACGTGTCCGTCTCTCCTTCTCTCATTCACAATCCTCCCATAGAAAACAGTGACTGGGGAACCGTGGGCTGGTGTTCTCGTGGCACCACGGTGGTGCAGGGCGAATCCCATTGAACCGGGTGTCCGGTCGAGTGCGGCTAAACGCTAAGACGAACATAGACATTTTAAGCACACAACTCGTGGATTTATAAAACGTGCATGTTCGTCCTAAGCATACAAAGGGTTAAAGACACTCATACCCTAGATAGCCGGCGCTACAGTAACTTCATTGCGATCTTTATTCGGGTAATAATAATTGACAAATTTAAGCAAAAGACGTTGGGATAAAAAGGATGGATTTTAATGTCCAAGTTTGTGATGATGTTGTACGTTAGGTGTTTTAAGGCAGTAGCGTGGATAAAGTAGTTTCGTCTGTCGCAGCTAAGCCTGATCCCAGTAACCAGACTCTTCCTAAACCTGCTCCCGAGCAGGCTAGCCTCAGCGCATCGGTTACCCCGGTGAGAGTAGAGAGGCATTTGGCGCTAGACGCGTTGTTGGAATCGGATTGCGGAGTCAAAGCCCGGATTGGAGCTAAGCTCCTTTGATGGAATAGGGCCCTGCACAGATCTTGTGTACCGCAGTTAAACATGTAGGTCAAAAGTTGTCCTCTGTCAGTGTTTACTTCCCCCCTCAGAACTAAGGGCTAAACTCAATTTGAGATGATGGGTGGAGCTGTGACTAGGGGGTGGCGAATTTAAAATTTCCCATCGTAATGATCGTGGCCAAAATTTGCGATTGACAATCACATCGCAAATTGTGACGCCCCTAGCTGCGACAAATGCCATATTTAAATAAATAAATACCAAATGTATTTACTTTGTAACTGAAATTCCTTCCTAACCCACACATTGTGGAACATGTGATTTCAGACCAAGAGATAGAAGCAGTGACGTCCTCACCTCCAGTGCTGTCTGCTGCATCGGCCACACAGGACAATGTGGCTCAGTGAGAAACTTGTTATATTATTGCAGCTGGATTGGCTTCGCAAAGGGATGGATGCAAGAGCATCTTTTTTTGTTTTGTTTGTGGGTGCCGGGGGAACATCACGTTTTGTTATTGAAAAGAGCAAGTTTTTGGTTTAAAGTGTTTTTGTTGAATTAAAAGAACATGTTCCCATGTCCATGGGTCAATAATTGCTGCATAATAATGGAGTGAATGAATTTAAACCCATATGTAGGTGTTTGGAGTGTCCTGGTGTGCTAGCCAGCGTGGACTAACTACATATTGATGAGTAGATTAGTAACACTAATGTTTTCTCGTATCGCGCGCGTTACATGTGAAAAACTATTCAACTAGGGCGAGCACTTGAACACGCACGCGTGCCCTCCATTTCCACGCCTCAGTTTGAACA
Organism: Bregmaceros cantori; assembly: GCA_900302395.1. Classification (NCBI taxonomy): domain Eukaryota; kingdom Metazoa; phylum Chordata; class Actinopteri; order Gadiformes; family Bregmacerotidae; genus Bregmaceros; species Bregmaceros cantori. The sequence goes on along the minus strand of OMKY01215204.1, from coordinate 7,463 downwards.
AACCCCTTTTTGGTAAAGGTGCAGAGAACACGCACTTTCAGTTTGAATGAGGCCAGAGAGAAAGGCAGACAGGGAGAAACGGAGACTGGGTGAGAGAGAACGAGACAGAGAGGAGATGGAGAGAGAGAGCCGGGGGGGATTTGTATAGGGGGAAAGAAAACGTTCACTGCCATATCCAACACAAGCGTCAACCTATATTTAACAAAACTTAACGCACAAGCTACATGCCGGTCTATGGCTCGCCGTGACGCGCGTGGCTCTGTTTGGCCTGGCCTGGCCTGGCCTGGCCTGGCTTGGCTTGGCCGCGCCAAGTGAACAAAATGATTCTCCTTTTCCGGCGGGTGTGCCGAGCCAGAAAATTAATCTTCCCCATGTTAATCAAATTAGTGCACTATATGGCGCGCACCCCATTTTGTAGGGGTGTTCGAATACTCCATGTACCCTATATAGTGCACTTAAAGTATCCCACAATGCACGGCGAAAGGTAGTAGTGCACTATGTGGGGTGCATGTCATTTTGTAGTGGTGTCTGAATTCTTCATGCACCCTATACGTGAAGTATTCTACAAATACAGCTCGAAAAGTGAGTTGATGTACCTTCGACCAAGCAATATGACCCATAATGCATTAAAAATGAGCTTAACTACAAACATGGTACAGCGTGAGTCGAGAGCGACTGATCACAGCAAATTGTTATAAATGTTACTTTTGACTCTTTGTGATGATTGTTGTATTTTATAATTATATATATTATAATAATTGTTTTGTTTTGTTTTTTAAGTTATTTTTTCCGGCGTCAACACCGTTTTTCTATCTTTATTGGATAGGATTAGTCGGAAACTGGGTTGAAGAGATCAGGCGTAGACATTGCAGACAAGTCGACCAGCGTAGTCTAACTCGCGACACTGCAGACGCTACGGCAGACACAGCGCCACTAACATGAGTGGGGTCACATTAGGTGCGGTGTCCATAACCACTTGGCCAACGTGGACCCCATATTATAATAATTTTGACGGTGCCCACTCTAGTGTCCGAAATCTCGGCCATTGCTGTTGAGTGCACAATATAGGGAGAGGAGTAGGAACTAGGGAACAATTTCAGACACAGCCATTGACCGCTTACAAGTGTTCTATTATTGATTTATTCATGGTAATATGCTGTCGATAGCCAGCAGATGGCAGCCTAAATATATCCATTTATTTAGCCATATTTAGTGGACGTGAAATAGTAAGGTATACCGCGTACATATACTTTACCGTACATGATACCCACACATGGACAGTAACAGATTACATTTACTGTTACAATTTTTTTGGTGTACTTTTTTACTTTTGGAGTACATTTTTCAAGTTACTTTTTACTTTTACTCGAGTAAATTTGAGGTGAAAAAGATCTACTTTTCACTGAAATGTCAGTAAAAAGTACTAGTTACATTAACATGGCCTTCAGCGACACCTGTTGGGAACTGTTGGGCTCTCGGACGCTCTCTCTGGCATTTTCTCTCTGTCTCTTTCACTCTCGGTCTCTCTCTCGGGCTCTCTCTCTAATATTACACACATACACAAATTACTCCTTCCAGGAGGATATGAAAGACAGGGTTATTTGAGGGGCATTACATTACATTTTGAAAAGAGAATTTGTCCTAGTTTATTTCATTTTTTTACTCAGTTACTTAGTACTTTCACTACTTAAGTACATTTTTTGTGGAGTAGTTTTTTACTTTTACTTGAGTAACTTTTTGGATGACTACTTTTGACTGTTACTTGAGTAATATTTTGCTGAGGTAACAATACTTTTACTTAAGTAATTTTTATGACTACTTTGCCCATCTCTGGTGATACCAGCAAAAATGTCTGCTGCCGCCAAGCCGTGTGTACCATGTCAGACGCGTTGCCAAGTACACAAAGCCATCTCCAAGGAATGTCAAAAACCTACTTCCCTCTCGGTGTCACGCGAGGCTGCCAGTGGATGCTGGCAACTGCTGACATCAGCCTTTTACTCAAGGGTACATCATTTTCACGTCCAGCACAACTGCTGCTGTTGGCCGTTAGAGGTTCACCCCGGAGTGACACGGCTCATGGAAGAGAGACTTATACCATTCAACAAAGGTATGAACTCACTCCTCGCTGAAATCCTTTTCTGGACAGTTTTGTTGACATGAAACATTCTTCCATGATCTTAGTCACTCTGGTGCACAGCAGTAGGGTGGATTGTCCTAATGTGGGACACCTAAGCTCAGTGTCTCTGGCTCCTCAAACTAAAGGCAGTGAAATTTTAAAAGCAAACTATGGTAATGTGTCTTAACATTAAGTTCAACTGTTCAACACTGCATCTCACTGTAGGGTGGTTGTCCTAATGTGGGCCTCTGCCTAATGTGGGACACCTAAGCTGCAGTGGTTCTGGCTCCTCCCTAAACTAATGAATGCCAGAAAAAACTGGTAATGTGTCTAACATTAAGTTCAACTACATTTCACCCTCCAACATTTACCACCCTCCAACATTATCCAGGCAATCCACCCTAGTCTATCCATGTCTATCATCTTATTGCTTATTAATAGGTTGGGGAGATTGTGTCACATTGTTCCTTTGTATTTTTGTTGTGTTGCTGTGAAGCACTTTGAGTTGCTCTGCATGAAAGGTGCTATATAAATAAAGTTTGATTTGATTTGTTAGCATAACTTTGTGTCCCCCACTCAGCTACAGCCCCTGAACTCAAGCAATTTTTGTCGCGCTAAAATCCCAACCTCGGTTGCCTTGAGATGCTTCACAGTAATTAAGGTTTTAGATTTTAGTTCAAGAAATACGCTAGTTGTTTACCCAAGTACCTTTCCACTAGCAGTTTACCTAACTACCTTTCCACTAGCAGTTTACCTAACTACCTTTCCACTAGCAGTTTACCTAACTACCTTTCCACTAGCAGTTTACCTAACTACCTTTCCACTAGCAGTTTACCTAACTACCTTTCCACTAGCAGTTTACCTAACTACCTTTCCACTAGCAGTTTACCTAACTACCTTTCCACTAGCAGTTTGCCTAACTACCTTTCCTCTAGCAGTTTACCCAACTGCCTTTCCACTAGCAGTTTACCTAACTACCTTTCCACTAGCAGTTCACCTAGCTACCTTTCCACTAGCAGTTTACCTAACTACCTTTCCAACCCTGGTTGTCCATGTCCTCTACCGAGCTAGACCTGTTCTAAGCCATTCATTGTGGACAGTAGAGTTGTTAACAGAACTCCTTTAACGAAGGATGAGAGAGAAGAGGAGGAAATTGAAAATGTGCTAATTGAAAAAATACAAATTTGTAACCATTCAACTTGTATACATTTAGTTAAACCAAAGCCAATTTAAGGTTGTCAATGTGAAAACTTAACAGAGTAAAGACACTGGCTGTGTCCAGTGTCTTGAGCATCGAGTAGTGAGCATCGATGTACCCTAGAGCAAGCAATATAACCCATAATGCATTGCGAGACATTTTCAAAATGACTTAAACATGACACGGTGCGAGTCAATAGCGACCTTTTGTGATGATTGTTCAATTTTATAATTATATATTTTAGGATATATACTTTAATTATGTATTTCTATTATATATTTTAGGATATATCATTTAATTATGTATTAATAATTATATATTTTAGGGTATATCATTTAATTATGTATTAATAATTATATATTTTAGGATATCATTATATATTTAGAATCGGGAACGATTTCGGACACAGCCAGTGACTTTTGGCAGGGGACATTTGTACACATATAACTCGTATACATTTAAGTAAAGGTTGTTAGCCCGCCTTCTTCTGGTTGAATCAGAGACGTTGGGTCTCCTGCCACCACCTCTTAGATCTCTGTGTTGTGTCCACATGAAGGCAAATATTGCGTAAATGGCAAAATTGTAATTTCCCTCGTCTTTAATGATTCATCCAAAAGTCAACAAGCAGCCCGAGTCCAAATGGTCAATGGGTTTTTTTTTTTTAAACACGGCACATATTTGGAGACCGTACGTTTTCTATGTGGGAACCACCTCTTTAGTTACAATTGACTTCTTTTCTTTACTTTCTTTTCTTACAATTTACGGAGAGCCGTGGGTGTTATTTTATGTGGTAAGTGCCTTGTCATCATTGACAGCTTTTTAACATGACATGACAGGAATTAGGCAAAGGTTTCTGCAGGTAGAGCGGCACGATTGATCTAAGGCTGCAACTAAACGATTATTTTGATCAGCGATTAATCATCCATTTTCACTTCTGTCCATTAAAATCGGAATGATTATTAGCATCATTTATTATGATTGTGTATCATTAATTATTATTAAAAATTTGCAATGTTAATATTGCAAACGTTTTGCTCTCTCCACTTATTTTTAACATTTCCACCTGTTTAGTATTAGCATAAAGGAGCCGACTCTTTCATGCCAAATTCTAACATATCAGGTTTCCTCCCAAGCTTACGTGTTGTCTTTATTATATTAGGGCCATGACACTGGGAATGGAGATTGGCATTGGGAACAACCAATATTAAACTTGTTTGAGTGGAAAACGGGTCAAACAAAGAGGTTTAATCGCTACAGATTAATCTATTTATTAAATGAGTTGGCGATTATTGAATTAATCGAATGAATTGTTTAATCAGTTGCTGCTCTAGATTGGATAGATCAAACGTTGTAATTATAGTAAATTGTAATCAGTTTGTTTTGTTTGCAAGATATTTAAAATATAGATATTGGATTCCATTGTCAAATGGGGGGCTGTTGTTAACAAGAATAGTAGTTGATGCGGATGGTAATTTTATTACTCTAGTATAAGTCACACCATAAGTCTATAAGGCACATTCCTTAATAAAATACAAAATCAGTTGGAGGCCATGGTTGTAACTTGTAAATGTGCATGCAGCAGAAACTATTTCAGAGGGGAAAACATCCCTGGCTTCACATCAGAGTCAGAATCCCTTTTATTTCCAAGTCATAACTGGAAATTGACTTCAGACATTTGGTTCGCACCATGGTACAGTAAATTTAACATAGTAAAAAATATAAAACAACACTGAATATACTACAATAAAAATAACAGCATAGAAAAAATATAGTAGTAGCACTGTCAGAAAATAATAACAATAATATTGAAAAATATAATTAAAATAAAATATAATAAAATACTGTAACAAGTGCCCCCGAGGAGGAGCTGGGGCATAGAGGAACGACATTGGTGCACGTTGAGAAACCAACGGTGCCGGCCCAGCATGCACCGCGCTGTGCATCTCATTACAATACAAATAATAAGATATGATATAAAGTGACACTGTTAGAATATATATTATATATTTATATAGCAGGAGTTTAGGACAATATAATCTAAAAATGAATCAACAGATTTTTGTATCGCGGAGAAAGAATTATGATTTGAGAGGCATTAATTATTTTTCATTCTAATGATATTTTCATCATGATAAGCTGAGCGTTTGTCATCTCTGTGCCGCCTGTTTCATGATGAATGGAATTCATGTTTCTTTTCACAGGAACAGGAGCAATGTTGGCTCGGCGACTCTATGACCTGCTTTTATTGATCCTCGGTAACAATTCTCTCTCATGTCATTTAATTTCACTTTTATCAAATTGTAAATGTTGGTGGATTACCCTTAATGTGAACCACCAAAGCTCCAGTGGCTCTGGCTCCTCCCTAAACGAATGGGTGAAAGGTTAAAAGCAAACTATGGTAATGTGTCTAACTTTAGGTTCAACTGTTCAACACTACTTTTCGCTGTCCCACATTGGGCAACTGACTGTCCCACATTAGACAGCAAAAAGTGGCCGGCATTAAGGCAATCCACTCTACTGTAGCTGGTTTAATTCAAAATGGTAGCATCCAGAGATGTGACCAAGTCCCTCTATCAAGTCTCAAGTCCTTCTTGGGCAAGTCAAGTCCCAAGTCAACTCCAAGTCAACTCATCATTAACATGCTGTAATTTTAGCTCCAGAATCTGATTTTAATAAACGCAAGCAATAGTTTGGCTTTTATAATAGCATCGTTAGATATTTTGCTTCAGATTCTGGAGCTAAAATGAATGAATGAATGAATTTTATTTTAGGACAGACAGTACAGAGCCATTTAACATTTCAGCATAAGATATGCAACATGAGCAGATGAAAGAGGGACTTGGTCACATCTCTGGTAGCATCCAAACATGACGTTGCTATGTAGACCTTGTTGTGAATTATTTGAATTTTTATTCCTCAACAAACAAATGTTTATTTTTCTCCCCAGGTTTGCTTCACATGGGAGCAGGTAAGTCTCACATTTCCACATAACCAGCTTCATTTTGATTGTTGTGCAATTCATTTGCACTTTAGTTGAAATTGCTAATGGAAGGGGGTGCGGTGACAGAGGGAGGCGCTGTGACCAGGACTCCGAAACGGTTCAAGGAACGAAAACCGAAAAAGAACAAAATTTTACGAGAATTTATGAGGAACGGAAACGGAAACGGAAAAAGATTTCTTCAACTGTTCCGGAACAGAAACTGAACATTATGGAATCAAACAAAACCAATTAAAAACGTTTTTTCTGTTCTCTATATATTTTAACTTTTCCTATGTTTCGGAGACTATTTCCGGTTGTGCATCCATCCAGCTTTCACTGTCAGTCATCAAGCCCCATGCATCTGGGGCTCCATCTTGTGGACAGACGAGGAAGCTTTGAAAAAGGTTTGAAAATCCACCAAATATATTCTGTATAAACTATATCTAAACTTAACATTGCACAATATAAGGAACTTTAAGAACAAACAAAATGTTTGCGTTCCCAAGCGGTTCAGGACCGATATTTTTGTGCAGGAACGGTTCAGAGAACGAAAACATAAACTTGACCTGCCTGAACCGTTCGGAACAGAAATTTGAAAAATAATTTCATTTTCAAGCCCTGGCTGTGACAGAGTGGTTATAGAGTGTGCCCCCCACACCACAGGTCGAGCAGCGCCGCGGGTTCTCATCACCTTCTTCGGCTTCTCTGCAATGTCTCCCTCTTCATCCCAGTTTCCGATTTAATCCTATCCCTATGACCCTATCTATCTGTCAAAGAATGAAAAATGGCGCTTGGGGCCAAAAAATAATTAAAAGAAATCCAACTGCGCTCCTTCTGGTAAAAAAAAGGGGTTGGTTTGACTCAGATTTTGCTCTATTTCATTGATATTATTAACTTTATTTTATTACTTTGTCCTTTAAAATGTGGTCTTTAGTACACTGCATACATGTGCCATTTTGTTAATGTGTATCTTTGCACTGACAAGCTAAGAAATTAAGCATTGGATCATTTTTTTCTTCTTAGTGTGTTTTTACTTTTAAAAATACACATTTTAGAGCCTGTACTTTTTATGTTAACGTAAGTAGATATTTCGATTGAATTACTTACTTAATCTTACTTGTACTAATGTATTTAACTTCTACTTCAGTGAGAAATATGTGTACTTTTGC
>OMKY01215199.1:0-10693 GCA_900302395.1 Bregmaceros cantori | reverse complement strand
AACATACTGCTGTTATGGTTTTAATGCAGTGATAAGGTTATTTTATGTAAATATAATTCTGAAAGTGTTTATCATTTATATGAAAAATAATTATATTCATGTTAAATGGAAAGTCCAAGAATTGTAAAGAACCATTTATCTTTAAAGTAGTGCTGTTCATTCACAAGATAATTTCTACACCGGCTCAAAGCAACATCAAGAAAGTAACTTGCAGATATGGGCAGAGTAGCCATAAAAATTACTCAAGTAAAAGTATTGTTACCTCAGCAAAATATTACTCAAGTAGGAGTAAAAAGTAGTCATCCAAATAGTTACTCAAGTAAAAGTAAAAAAGTATTCCACAAAAAAGTTACTTAAGTAGCGAAAGTACTGAGTAACTTTCAGTTTAAAAAATGAATGAAAAAAAAATGATCGCCCGAGAGAGAGAGCCTGAGAGAGAGACAGCGACCGAGTGGGAGAGAGAGAGAGAGCGAGAGACACCAAGAGAGAGAGAGCAAGCGAGAGAGAAAGCGCCCGAGAGAAAGATATGACATCAAAAAATGTGCCAACAGTTCCCAACGGGTGTCGCTAAAGGCAGAGTTAATGTACTGAGTACTTTTCACTGACATCTCAGTAAAAAGTAGGTTTTTTTCACCTCAAATTTACTTGAGTAAAAGTAGAAAGTAACTCGTGAAAAATATACTCCAAAAGTTAAAAAAATACTCAAAAAAATTGTAACTGAGTAAATGTAATGCGTTACTGCCCATCTCTGGTAACGTGTTACTATAAAGGATTACTAAGGGAGACAATGATAATCAGTGAATTTGTTTCCTCCTTCTTTCCGCCATAGAATCGCCAACCGATGATGAACCAGATGAGCAACGTGTCAAACGTCAACCTACCTCTCCGAGCCAGCGCTCCTAACCAGGTGGGCCGCTGCTGCCCTCTGCTGTCGGCACGGGAACTGCACCTCATGCTGATCTAGTTTACCCGTGTATTTCAATAATACAAATTTGATGTGTATAGACCGATAATTCTAAAGCACTACTACTTTTTTTTTTTTTAAAGTAACGTAATCTAACTACCCCATTTTAAAAGTAATGAAGAGATTACATTCCATTACTTTTGGATTAATTTGAAACGAAACCATAATATCTTCCAAAGATGTATTTTTGTAAAGTAATTTTTTCCATGCCACTTGTCATACCGAATGTGCTGTGATTTGATTAACTATGATTAGTTGACTATTACTGGACTAAAATGTAATTTAAAAAAAGAAATTGGGGGGCACGGTGGCAGAGTGGTTATAGAACGTCTCCCCCAAATCTTCATGTCTCCCCCGACTCTTTATTCCAGTTTCCAATTTAGTCCTGTCACTATCTGTCTCAATAAAGAATGAAAAATGGTGCTCGCGCCCAAAAATAACTAAAATGTTTAGTTTTTTTGTTATCAAAAGAATCAAAACAGGTGTTGCCCAGTAGCTCAGTCGGTTAGGCAGAGCGCTGGAAAGCACGCGTATGCCTTAATGGCGTGGTGAGTCGGTGGTTCGAATCTCGCCACCGACGTATTTCCCGCATGTCTGTCCCCCATCCTCACCTGTTTCCGCTAACCCTAATAAATAAAGCTTGGGGAAAAAACATCCTGATTGGGCTGGAAAAACATTTTAAAAAAGAGAGAATCAAAACAGAACAGAAAAATAAATGATAATGGCATTTGGCTCTGATGTCTGTATCATTGGCTGTGTCATCCTCAGTCTGTAGCATTGACCGTGTTGCAGAGATGGCAAATCCAGCTCCAGAAAGTAAAAGTCCAGCCACATTTTGGCTTCTACCAAGCGTAGAAGTGCAGTGCAAACAGGTGTCACTGATTAGCAGATCAACCAAACTGAAGATCTTCGCTAATTAGGAGCAGCTTCGATTTGGAGTGCACAGGTAGAACCAAAACATGTCAGGATTTTTACTTTCTGGAACTGGATTTGTCATCTCTGCCGTGTTGTCCGCTGACTGTACCACTGACTGTTATCTGCGCGTCCAGGGAACCATCAACGCCCAGATGATGGCCCAGAGGAAGCGTGAGATCCTCAACACTCACCTCCGTCAGCGACAGGTCCAGCAGCAGCAACAGCAGCAACAACAGCAGCAGCAGCAGCAGCAGCAACAGCGCGGACTGGCCGTGATGCGAGCCCAGGCGCTCAACCTGCCTCCCAACATGGCCGCCGGCGTCAACCCCGCCGCCAACGCAAACAACAGCGCCAACCCCCAGCGCATCCCCCCGGGGGCCGGCAACCCCCAGTTCCCCTACCCTTCCAGCTACGGTACTGCCGGTACAGGCCTGGCGTCGCCTCCGCCCCCTTCCTCTACCAGCCCCTTCTCCTCTCCACTGTCCCCCGGCCTGCCCTCTCTCAACCCCACCAACCCCTCCCCCCAGCTCCACCTGCATGGCTCCTCTTCCTCTTCCTCCTCCTCCCAGATGTTGATGGGCGCCTCCAACATGATGGGCGGCCAGTACGGAGCTGTACTCAGCCCTCAAATGACGCACAGTGCCTTTCAGTTCCCCACCTCAGGTACTCCCCCCGCCCCCTCCAAGATCCACCCTCCCTCTTTTTGACCCCAGTGGTGGGCTTGTGTACAACTAGGAAAGCTCTCACAGCCTGGCGAGTGTGGCGTAATCAAGCCTTGTGCATACTCATATCAATCTCCACTTGCGGAGTTTAGGGCCACCTGTGAGGGAGAAATTGAATTTTTCTATTTCACTAACAACTAGTAACAAGCTAAAAACGTATAACATATAGCTTATAACATATAACAATCAATTTATTCTATAATATATGGTGGTGTTTTTTGTACTCATGTTTTTAATCAATTATGTTCTTTAAATATTTTATATTTTCCGAATGTATTAATCCATATTAAATACGTGTGGGCCAATAACAGTGGCAACAATAACGGTGATTAATTTCACTGCCGATTAAATTGATACTTGATAGTGGAATTGTTGATTTGCTTCTGATATGATATGATATCTTTATTCGTCAGTGAAAGCTTAAACTTGTTTTGCAACCCAGCAGCCGCTGTGTGACAGAGAAAACATAGAAATACAATAACCTTAGTCAAACCAGAGATGCGACCGAGTCCCTCGTTCAAGTCTCTGCATCAAACAAGAGCATACATCAACACTGTCATGACAAATTTGAAACAGACATGTACATACATGGAGACATCAAGAGCACTTTTCATCACAGATTTTATCTTTTGTTTAGCTCTTTGTTTAACATCAGTGTTGATTGGTGAACAAAGGACTTTTTTAGTCTAACCTTAAACATTGGTACTTCATATCGTCTACACGACGGTAGTATCCTGTATTCTCTATGTAGTATGACTGGTATTTGAGAGTATGTTTTTCGCCAGCCTCAACATGCTGTTATCATAACATAGTATTATACACTCAACGTATATAATGGTGTCTGCAAGTCAGACATTGCTAAGGTCCATGTCGCCCACTGCTGCTCCCTCCTCTCTCCCTGTAGTCACACTTCAAACCCCTCCAGTTCCCCCCATGTTTGCTTGTGTCCATGGTTATAGACAGGATTGGTAAGGGGTTACTTTTGATTTACTTCATAGCGAAATCTTCAATCAAATAATTTCTAACAAATTATTTGTTAAAAAATAATTTCTTTTGGAAAATCTGGGACTATGGGTTAATTTATATAAAAATATTTAAAAGAGTGACTTTACTGCAAAGTTTGGTATGAGCATATTACATGAAACCTTTGAACAAAATGTGTCTATTCTCTCGGATTTAGTTGCCAACTGCTGTAAATAGAGGTGTAAATAGAGAACAATGTCCACGGACATTGTCAACCATCCGGCCCCGATTGATCCACTAATGCGGTCACGAGAGGGCGCTCTCGAACAGCTTCCCGTAGAGCCGTACATACAATGATCAGCGATGTTGTTTTGGTTTTTTTTTTTTTAAATTGAACCACCAACTTTTCGGTCTTCAACCCTCATTGGAATGGCCACGCTGCCAACTGAGCTACTGCCCTTACACATACACAACCATACACCCCAAACATACTCGGCGTTGCAAGGCTGTAACCCACGTCTTTGAGACAAGGCAACCATGGACCATTATTTGAATACAGCAGCGTGGTAGGGCCACTCTCTACAAGTGTCTGCATACTTAGGTCCTTGTTCGTTGTTTCTGCCTTGTTCCCAAACTTTGTGTTGCTGTGTCTCTGCTCATCTCCTCTGCTCTCCGAGTGACGTACTGCGGACAGGCGTCTGTCTACCTGTCTCCATGCATGTAGACACATTGGTGAACTGTGTTCGACTGATTCCAACTGGCATTAATAATGTATTCTTTTATTATTCTGTCATTTTCATTCCAGGTAATACTAAAATAAAAACTTGGTCATATTTTCCAAGCCAATTACATTAATATAGTTTTAAATCCCAGTAATTTCACATTATGTATAAAAATTACTGAGTTGAAAAACAATTGTGACAATTTATTATTATTGCTAAACCATTGTAAAGGCACCGTAGTGTTGCATGGAGCTCACCGTGTCCAGCTGCACCACCTAGTGGAGAGAAATGCAATCACACTTGGGGTTGCGTAACAATCATAGAAAGTCTATGGGAAGCTAAACACAAACCGGCGTGCAGTAACATTTACGCTAAACTCTCAAAATAGTAAAATACACATACTGAATATATAACATATATAGTGCATACTTTATTATGGGAAACATTGAAACATGACTTTTTCACAGTAGGTTATGTTTTCAATATTTGATCATGGACCTTCCGTGTCATTTATTTGGTATTTGATTAATCAGCTATAACGATAATTATAGCTCCTTGACCGTTTTGCACCCCTGGTTCAATTTCCCACTTTGAACTTCCGTTATCGCCTAGCCTGGCAAGCCAAACCAAACGAATCGTCCACGCATGCCTCGAACGTGCGGTGTATTGTAACGCGTGCGATGCGTGAACGATTCATCGTGTCTGGCTTGCCAGGCTAGTTATCGCCTGCTTCCGTGTCAACCTCTCAATTCAACCTTTATTGAGCTGACAATACATTAGGATGTTTTTTTATTTTTTGGAATGTGGTTTTGTGTAATGGCTGCTGTGACTGTGAGTGATGCATGTAGCCAGGGTTCACTCCAGCAGCCATAGAGGGCGCCATGTCTGTTGCACGTGTCTTTACTAACACACAACATACTGTCGAGGAGAGACGCCGATGCCTGCTTGCCCTGCATGTCTGAAATGGCTTCTAACTGCTAATCCGAAAAAAACCCTGCTATTCCAACAGAACATGCTAGAAATGTTCTTCAGTGCTAATTAGGTCTTAGTGCTTTTGATATCATTTTCTCCATAGTGGTATACTTGTGTTGTTGGCAATGATCGAGAAGTGTGAACCGACTGAATGCATTGACTGAGTGCAATGAATTTCAGTGATTTATGCAATTTGAATTAATTGAATATCCACACACACACACTGATATGTGTGTATTTTTTTCATACATTTATTTGCCAGTATTATGAGCAATGGATGTAGACTTTTAGGTTGATGGTATGATATATGGTATGATATTGATATTAAAAAATAGCGTTTTCGGGGTCCACGTTGGCCGAGTGGTTATGGCACCGCACCTAACGCGACCCCATTCATGTTAGTGGCGCTGTGTCTACCGCAGCGTCGGCAGTGTCGCGAGTTCGACTCCGCTCGTCGACTTGTCTGCAATGACTACTCCCGATCTCTTCAACCCAGTTTCCGACTAATCCTATCCAATAAAGATGGAAAAACAGCGCTGACACCGGAAAAAATAACTTGAAAAAATAAATAAATAGCATTTTTAATATAGCTATTCTGAATATAAATAGATATTTATATTCAGAAATGTATATTCAGAATGGAATAGAATAGAATAGAATAGAATAGCAGCTTTTCGGAATAGTGGGTGGGACCCATTGCATGTTGTTGTGTGGCCGTGGCTAATGTATAATGTGTACTTGTGTGTGTGTGCGTGTGTGTGATGATACATGTTAATTTGGCCAGTGTCAGTGTTCACTGAAGGCTGTTGTGTGTTAATGAATGAATGAAGTTTATTTCGAATATTAGCACACACACACACACACACACACACACAAAATAAAAGTAAATGAAATGAATTACAAATAATGAAACACAATAATACAATCTGAAATAAAGATATGATGATGAACTTAATATTGGAAAAGGAGTGAGAAGAAGTAAAACGTATTACTCCCTCCCCTTGTCTAGCATAAGCAGCATTTGAATGTAACTACATACACATATACACCAGACATTTGTACATGTGTTCTTTGACGACAACCAAGGTTATTTTTCCTTGTCCTGGAGTGCCTCTGGGAGACATCAACAGAGGCACAATACAGTGCCGGTGCAAATTGAATTAAAAGTGAACAGCTGATTTTAGAGAAACGTATGTGACGCTTCTGGGTTGTGAACATAATTTCTTGATTGGCACAATCTTCATCCTAAATATTATTGATTGATTCATTTCCAACATATTTCGAATAATTGTCTTTGACCGTGGCCAGAAGGCTACGAGATGACACTGACACCACATTTCTTGGGTGAATTTACAGTGAGCGAGCTGCGGTGCATGGATGACTCGTTGATGTTTTAAATCCACCGCTTCCGTTGCAGGTATGAGCCAACAGTCAGATGGTGGTTTTGGGGGGCCCGGCACCCCTCAAAGTCCCATGATGTCCCCTCGCATGAGCCACGCCCAGTCTCCCATGATGCAACAAGCCCAGGCCGGCTTTCAGGGCTCCCCCGACATGAACGGCTGGTCACAGAGCAACATGGCTGCGAATAGGTAAGCCGTTCACTGTCACACATGTTCAAATCTGCCCTTGTGAATCAATTTACTCTATGGAATTTGTTACCATCGACTTACCAATTTGTACCACCAACAAATTGCAATTACAGTGCATGGAAAAGTATCCACAAATAAAGTGACGGGAAATCTCATTGTCGAATGCTGTTTCAAAACATGGCTGGATATGCAGGATTTAGCATATGCTAACAGCAAATATAATTTGGAAATTACATAGGGCATATGGAAACTAACTGCAAATAGCCACATATGGGCAGAGTAGCCATAAAAAATACTTAAAAGTATTAAAATAGTATAAGTATTGTTACCTCAGCCAAATATTACTCAAGTAAAAGTAAAAAGTAGTCATCCAAATAGTTATTCAAGTAAAAGTAAAAAGTACTCCACAAAGTGGAGTTACTTAAATAGCGAAAGTAGTAGTAGAGTGTGTGTAGAGAGACAGAGACAGTGTGTAGAGAGAGAGATATGACGCCAACATATGTGCCAAGAGTTCCTAACGGGTGTCACTAATGTAATGTAACAAGTAGCAAATTGCTGACATCTCAGTAAAAAGTAGTTTTTCGCACCTAAAATGTACTCAAGTAAAAGTAGAAAGTAAGTTGTGAAAAATGTACTCGAAAGGAACAAAAGTACCCAATAAAATTGTAACAGAGTAAATGTAATGGAAAGTAACCACATATAGCACATGGACTAACTAACAGCATGTAGCATATGGGAGTGGAGAGGGTGAACACTGTTCTTGATCATTTCTTTAAGCCTTGAGAGCATCCTTCTTTCTGTCAACGCAGTCAAAGTGTCCATTTGGTCTGTCAAAATATCTCTCGCCTTCTTGTTAAACTTTACACTCAGATTTGTAATTGACTGTACCCTGCAAGTTCCAAGATAGTCACAATAATCAATTCAGATTTTTCAAAGAAAATGAAAAACCCCACTTCATCTAAAGAATTTCATCGTGGAATTGTTTTCCATTCGGAATTTAGCCGATTGTGTCCTTATTTGGAACTAAGCCCACAGGGAACCCACCTTCACAATTAATAATTATTATAGGGGTGTCATTGGCTGAGTGGTTATGGACACCGCCCCCCATTCACGTTAATGACGCTGTGTCTACCACAGCGTCCGCAGTGCTGCGAGTTCTACTCCCGTCGTCTGCTTGTCTGCAATGTCTACCCGCGATCTCTTCAACCCAGTTTTCGACTAAAAAATAAATGTAATAATTATTATAAAATCAATTTTATACATGTATAAGATGATATATTGTATAAACAAAATCTACAATTCTATTGGAATTCATAATTTATTTATAAACAAAGTTATATAATGTTCCCCTACCAATGTACTGAAATAATTTGCAAAACAGTGATGTCCCGCCAATATTCCTTGTTAAAATCTGTAAAGTAAAAGTAAAATCTGATGTGATGATTTTAATATGTAAAAATGTGTGTGTACCTGGTCCTCCAGCATGTTCCAGCAGCAGCAGCAGTCTGGACCAGCAGGCCAACAGTCCCAGTCGCAGCCCCAGCAGCAGCAGCAACAGCAGCCGCAGTCCTCTCCGCAGTTCAGCCAGCCCAGCGCGGGCGGCACTAGCGCAATGTACAACGGTGGCGCCATGGGACTCAACAGCGTCTCCATGGCGACCAACATGGGCCAGAGCGGCGCCGCCATGAGCCAGTTGGCTCCGCCCATGAACGCAACGTCCATGCCGCCGGGAACTTCGCCGGGACTCCCCTCAATGGGCCAGGAGCAGGTACACAGTGCACCATAGAGATACTGCATCTTCCACATTTTCCACATTTTTACCTTTCCATGGCCTTATTGTAACTATTTACTCAATGAACTTTTCCTCAAATTCATTAGTAATGAATTCATGAAATTAATTAATTGATTAAAGTCAATATAATCCTTTTTCTTTTTGCTTTGTATTTTTCCGGCCAATTTTTCAGCTTTAGATGGGAAGGGGCATAGAGTTATCCTGGCGAGCCAGGACCAACGCATCGTCCACGCATCGCACCCTGGTTCTACCAGACCCAATAATCGTTCTAATCGTGTGTGATGCGTGGACGATTTGTTGGTTCTGGCTGGCCAGGCTAGCGAAGAGGGGGCAGGAGACATGCGGCCAAGTTGTCGGTGAGGAGAGGCGAACTCATGACTGTCTTTTGGTTTATAAAACATCTGCAATTCCTCGTATGCCACAATGTTGTGTTCACAATAACGTAATGTCTAAAAATCTGGATTATTTGAGGGTCAAACTATTAACCTGCACGGGATCCAGACCATAGCAGTGTCGTAGGTTCAAATCCCCTGTCCAGCTTTTCTCCAATATCTCCCCCCTGCTCTTCATCCCGGTTTCCGATTTAATCTTGTCACTATCTCTCTCAATAAAAGAATGAAAAACGGCGCTTGCGCCCAAAAAATAACAAAAAAAAAAAAAAAGATGCAAAATTGTCATGTTTCCCATAATTAAAAATTGAGAGCGTCTTGTTCTGCAAGAGACACTGCAGTTGAATGATGAACGAGCAATCTCACGGCATGTAAACAATACGCTCAAATCGCTATACCTAATGGCGGGACGTACTGTTTAATTTGTTCTACCACTTCAGAATCACTGCAATTTTCTATTAAGTGCATGCATTCTCCAACGACTCTCCCTTCTGACCATTGGTACCTTGCATTAGCTGTCTATCGCTAGACTTTTTCACAAGCAACACACGCTGAAATATTTAGCTTAAAAGGAGCTCCTAAGTGGATCGCCCACCTCACCTAGTCTGGGGGACCGTCAAAGCTGTTCATTATAACTTTTATTATACACTTCAGCGTCCTCGCGTGTCCAATGACCAAAAAATGGTACTTTGATGTTAACTTCCCTCTTAACGCCCCAGTAAAGCAAGTCAAACACATTACTGTTTGAGGGGCTCAGTTCCAGCGCACCTTGCACGCCAGCCTGTTGTTCTGCGCTCTCCCGGCTCTCCCGGCAGTCAGGCGGTAAGTGTTGCGGGCGTACTTATGGACGTTGCGCTAGTAAATAATTTACTGTCATTAGGCGCTGGGTTTGGCCCGCCGGGTGGGGGGGGCAGGGATGCCGTTATCTGTGGGCACTCTGCGAGGCCAACAGATTAGCCCCCGTATGGAGCGCTCCGTTCTAATTAGCACTAGAGGGCAGTGTACGGGGGCCGTGCCACCGGCTCTGTGGTGTCGCCAGCCCACGCAGTCCAGACTGGACACGTGTCTTCCTGTAAAGTCAACATTGCTGACTCCACCGAACGAGGAAACGCTGCATGCTCACTTCCAGGAGTGAAGTTTAATTATAAGATGTAAAACATGCACGGAATATCAGACACTTTCATCTTGAAAGGGTGTCCTATTTTTTTTTTTTATTTGATTTTTTTGTTTTACTTTTTTGGGGGCACAAGCGCCATTTTTCATTCTTTTATTGAGAGAGATCGTGATAAGATTAAATCGGAAACTGGGATTAAGAGTCGGGGGGGACATTGCAGACGAGTTGACGAGCGGAGTCGAACACTGCAGACTTTGCGGTAGACGCAGCGGCACTAACATGAATGGGGTCGCGTTCGGTGCGGTGTCCAGATAATTGATTTTAATTCATCTTTTTTCCTTTACAATCGGAACGATTATTGGTGTTAGGCATTCTGATCATGGAACATTAATTATTTTTGTGAAAGTTAACATTAATATCAATAACCTTTTGCTGTTTTGCTATCGCCACTTATGGCTAGCATTTCCATTATTTAGCATTGAAGAGGCTTCTTAAGACTTCCAGATTAGTATTCTAGCATGGACTTGTACTCGGGATCTGTGTACACTATA
>OMKY01215194.1:0-10416 GCA_900302395.1 Bregmaceros cantori | reverse complement strand
AATTATGAAATCCACAAAACTGGTTAAAAACGTTTTTTTCTGTTCTCTATATATTTTAACATTTCCTATGTCGGGGAGTCCATTTCCGTCCACTTTTACTGTCCCCATGCACCTTGGGCTCCATCTTGTGGACAGACGAGGAAGTGAATGTAATGGCGTTTTAAACATGGTTTTCACGTTAATACAGTTGCATTGAAGTCCACCAAATATATTTTCTATATACTATATCTAAATTTAACATTGCACAATATTAGGAACTTTAAGAACGAACAGAATTTTTGTGTTCCGAACCGGTTCAGGATCAATATTTTGGTGGCGGAACCGTTCCGAGAACGAAAACGTTAAACATAGGCCTGCCTGAACCGTTCGGAACGGAACTTTTCCAAAATAATTTCGTTTTCAAGCCCTGCTACTGAGTAAAAGTAAAAAGTCACCAGAGAAAAAAACACTTCTAAAAGTACAGATACTTAAGTATTTGTACTTTGTTACTTGCCATCTCTGGATATTACCAACAGCAAACTGAACAACGTACAAATGCTTCGACCACTCTTTGCACCTCAGCTAAGCTACACCGTACATCCTCCAACGGCTCCAAACGGCGGATCCCCGCTTGTTTGATAGAACTCTCCAGATATTCTCGCTATGTTGCCTGCTCTTCGTCGTGCGAGCTGCCAAACATCTGGAATGACGTTTCTGAGCTCGCCGTTTACGTCTTGTGTCAGGCGTCATGCGTCGCCACCCTCTTTTTCTGGCAGCCCCGCGCATTCGGGTGGATTATACGCTTCACTGGGGCATGATGAAAAATTAACTGCAGGAAGTGTCGAGTCTGTGGCTGAAATCTACTTGAGAAGTTCAAATACTGTAGATGATGATAGTATTGACAATGTTTACTAGAAATTATTAAAATAGGAGAATTAATCTTCAATTGCAAATAATGTAAGCTAATTTGGCCACACAATTATATGTATCGCTAAATACAAACTTTAAACTTTAAATATGGTTCCAAAACAGAGAGAGTGATTGTAATTTAAGAAAGAATTTGATCCCAAGATAGCTTTTATTTTGCAGGTTATGTTTAGTTGCTTTTCAATAGTAATATGTTTACATGATTTATTGTAAATACAGTTTAATCTTTCAAAGAAATAATTGTGGCCACAATCAAATGTACTTTTTAAAGTTGTATACATTGCTTTATTTGTAATGTCAAGTCGTGTAGTAGAGTATACAGAACACTGTTATTACTCTGCTTATGAACTGATCTTTGCTATGCTACAGGCGTGAGGGAGCACAAGGGGAACGTCCTTGAGTGATGGGCCCATAAAAATCACTTCATTTTTGGAAATGTGAGTTCTTGGAATAGCAGCATGCAAGTAGAATGACTGTTCATTCTGCCTTCATATTCTGCCAAATCATGTTGATCTTATTCAGTCTTTGATCACTGAGTAGCTTGGTAAAATTAGGGTGGATTGCCCTAATGTGGGCCACTGCCTAATGTGGGACACCTAAGAGTCAGTGGCTCTGGCTCCTCCCTAAACTAATGAATGTCAGTGGAACTATGGTAAAAGCAAACTGTGGCAATGTGTCAAACATTAAGTTCAACTGTTCAGCACTACATTTCACTGTTCCACCTTAAGCACCTGACTGTCCCACATTAGTTGCAAAGAAAGGTCCCCCAAAGGAACCTGTAACAATTACAAGTTACTTCTTCTCTACTCTACAGATTAACTCTATAATCTGATTACCCAATTTAAAACCTAGCATAACGGGTTACTTTGGATTACTTTCAGAAATACAGACAAGTACTTGCGGCTTGTACCGGTGTCTCTGTGGAGTGGCCGTGGTCATCCACGGGTGTTGGAACACTCTTGCATGCTCCCGTGGAGCCTCCAGAGGTAGGAGGGAGTGATTTGCAAGCAGGGAAAGAAAATGTTATCGTTGTTACCGGTAGTAACAATGCGATCAGGGACGAGAGCTTCGCTACTGCCCAGTGGTGCGTGTAATCCTGTAAACCAAGACAAAGTAACTGTAATCCAGATTGCTCTTTCACGATGTAGTTGTAGCGCTATGTAATTTGATTACATAGCGGCGTTAGGGTGGATTGCCCTAATGTGGGCCCTTTTCTGCAACTTCCTAACGTGGGTCAGTCAGTTGCCTGATAGGGAACAGTGAAATGTAGTGTTGAATAGTTGAACTTGATGTTAGACACATTACCATAGTTTGCTTTTACCACCGTTTCAATGACATTCATTAGTTTAGGGAGGAGCCAGAGCCATCGGAGCTTAGGTGTCCCACATTAGGCAGTGGCCCACATTACCGCCATTCACCCTTCATGTAATCCACTACTTCTCCACCCTGCTGATTATACTTCAAAGAATTTGTGGGCTAGTGGTCGTTGGTGGTTATGAAATTCAACAATCAAAGTTATCTTCAACATAATTCACTACCTCCACTTGTAGCAGAATGTGCACCAACACCCGCTATCATTGTCAAACGTTCGAGGCAGAGTTTTGTTAGGCCGATTTGGGAGTGCTTTATATGATGGTAGAGTTTTAGATATCTGCTTTTGATTATCACCATAATTTATTTGAGTAACATCAGTCTATTGAGGGTTTTTTTTTAAACCCGTGAGTTTGTGAGTTGTCACCCATCATATTGATTTATTGATTGGTTAATTTAATTATTGAAGTTAAAGGCCTACGCTATGCTTGGTTTGCCATCAAATGGCTAGAGGCATGGAGTGATTTAAAGCGCATCAAAATATTTCAGTGTTTGTGTGAGTAAACTGGTCACAGCTTCAACAAACAATGATATGAAGTCATAATTAATGGCCATCAATAAACATGTCAAGTGCCTTTACTACGTCGCGTCGCGTGACTGAAATAGGTGTTAGCACGGGGACAGACCAGTCGTTCGGGTTTCTATTTTTTATTTGTCTTGCTATTTTGAGCCGCTCTGTCTGTCTGTTGTTGTTTCGCGCCGTGGCGTCATTATGCAACCAGACATGTCAACGCGTCGGGGGTTGTCAAGGTGGATCTCCTCTCTAACAGGGCGGGCCGCAAGGCCGCACAAATTCCTACGGCTTTTATTGTTACTACCAGAGAGTTGTTGTTGTTGCTGCTTCAAAGATTCAAAAGGTCATTTTATTGTCAGTTTGTGGTTGTGCACTATCAGGAGAAATTGGGTGCACCACAACAAGCATCAGCATCAACAACAGAAGCTAGTAATAAGGATGCATAACAGTGTAATCATTAAGAACTGTTTCTTCCTGTATAGTATCTTATATATGTATATAGGGTGGATTGTCCTAATGTGGGTCACTGTCAGATGCTGGACACCTAAGCTCCAGTGGCTCTGGCACCTCCCTAAACTAATGAATGTCAGTAAATCTATGGTTAAAGCAAACTATGGTGATGTGTCTAACATTAAGTTCAACTGTGCAACACTACATTTCACTGTCCCCTATTTGGCAACTGACTGACCCACAAATAAGAAGTTACAAAAAATGACCCACATTAGGCCAAACCACCGTATGTTGAATGATATGAGCAATTTTCTTTTGCTCTGCAAAAATGATGTGTACCACATGTGTTGATATGCAGCCAGACATGTTGACGTGTTGTTGGTTGTCAATGCGGATCGCTCTTCAGCAGGCTGAGTCTAGACAAATTCCATGCCTTCATTATTACTGTCAAAAAGAAGCTGCTTCAAAGATTAAAATGCTCATCTTAATGTGGTTGCTCACAGGGAAATTGACTTGAGGGACGACACTTGTTATAACACCATAGCAAACATCTTCAACAACAGACGCTCTGATTAAATGGTGCAATAGGAGAATCATTACATATATAAAAGAGTGAGATCATAGTTTATGTAGATGAAGGGGGTGCGCGGTGGCAGAGCGGTTAGAAAGCGTGTCCCCCAGACCATAGGTCGAGCGGTGCTGCAGGTTCAATTCCCCTGTCTGGCTTTTCTGCAATGTCTTTCCCAACTCTTCATCCCAGTTTTCGTTTAATCCTGTCGCTATCTCTAAGAATGAAAAAAACGGCGCTTGTGCCCAAAAAAATAACTTTAAAAACGAGGAACGCCAATAAATTAATGAGACAATACTGTCCGCTTGTGGTGATACTACACTAGAACCTATAATTACACTCTCCAGGTCTTGGAAGTCACTCACGAGACTCCAATAGTGTTTCTGATACTGTTGCACCGATACCGACACCAGTACCGGAAAATGGTGGTATCAGGATCGGAGAGTAGTAATAAATAGGGATTCGATATCATTTACCGATGCTTGTATGACGCTTGAACGCAGCCTTCGTTTTTCCCGACACTCCGTGTTGAGTGATCACACGTGATCACTGTGCATGCCTGCTAAGCATGATTACAATTTTCAATGAATATCTTTTAATTGTAAAGCAGGGCTAGTCAACTGGCGGCCCGCGGGCCAAATTCGGCCAGCCAATCACTTTTTCCTGGGTCAAACAGGTTTTATCTATCTGAGATGCTGTTATTTTCCTCACCAGAAGCACTGGAAATGTATTGAGTTGAACACAATAAATGTGTTGTAGTTTAAGTGAGCTGCTGCTGTTTACCACTATGTTACAAACAAGAAAGCACCATTGCTGCATAGAATTGAAGCCCTCTTGAAGCCCTTTTAATGGGAAGTATGCTACTTTAAATAAAAGTTATGAAAATGTGGTTTTGCGTCGTGTCAAGTTGTACAAATAGGCCGGAGGTTACTGAAGGGGAGGCGGGGCGGGGGCGTGCAGTCCGGCATCTGCTCTGGACCCTGGAACACTGAGTTTCTGACAATGTGGCCCTTTGAGCAGAGTAGTTGAATAGCCCTGTCGTAAAGGAATAATAATAATCTTCCCAACCCTGACTGTCTGTAGGACGTATGCTCTGGAAGAGTTAAAGTCAGAATCACGTCGCTTCACAGGTGCAGTATGAATCAGGCCATAGAGACCCATCGCTGCATTGTTTTCACAGCCCGGAGCGTGTCATTGAGTTTTGTTTGTTGTGTTTCATTATGCAAAAATGCAACAACCCGGCCTCGATTTTACGCAACTCCCCTCGTTGACGCATGCATCGTGATGCAACCGAAGTGAGCACGCCCAGTGTCCCGCGTTGGCCCTGCAACTCTCCGCAACCTTCCCTGATCCATATATTATCCTTCCTGATCATTGACTCATCCACCCACCGCTTGCTATTCCTGGCCCCCACACTTCCCCACCGACCGTGCCGAGTCATACAACCGCCACCCCCACACTACCGTTTGTTATTAGCCCGGGACGGTCGATACTACACATTTGTGTTTGTTTAGCCAGGGAGGTGTTTCTTGTTGTGTACAGGGTCTCCAGAGGGAGACTGTGCAAACCTTTTTGCCGGTCGGGGTAGCTTCAAGACAATGATGTCCATAGATAAACCCACACAGCTATCCGGATGCACTTGGCACTCTACACGAGGTGTGTCGCAGGGGGGATTTTGAGAAACATTCTGGAATGGTTCCAATCCCCCGACAAATAGATAGGAACTTTATTCATCAGATGGTTCATTTTACATTTTGTTTGTTCAGCAGGACAGCAATAGAGTTGATTCGCTTTTTACCTAATAATTGCTAATTCTTTGGTAATCGCAAATGGGGCATTATGTACACGTGGAAAGGCCAGAATGTTGCTTGGGTCTGGACGCGAACCAGTTTTGCTGTTATGCTTCTGCACCGTCGACGCACAGCGACTAGCGACGCACAGCAAATTCCCGCCGAAGCGCAAGTGGGGGTCTATTCGAGAACTTGCGAGAACTCTGGCGGAAAGGGACAAGAACTTCGGCGGCACCAGTGGAAGTGTTTATATTCCGTTTGTATATTTATATTTATTATACTGTGGTGTAGTTGCTCCTCGGTTTTAAAAAAAAGTCTCGCCACGGTACCGAAACGACAACACAGACAACCGGAAAGGCATGCCAAGGACCAAACACAGCTTCTTTCTCTCTGCGCAATTCCGCTTGAGGTCTGCGCGGGTTCGCAGTCGTTGAGACGTTGTCAGGATTTTTTTGAGGACCTCTACGACGGTTGCAGAACCTCTGAGTTGGGGGGCGTGGTCGCAGACAGAGACAGATACGACGGTTGCAGAGGCTAAGCGTCAGAAGCATAAATCGGCCTTAATGGGTGAGAAATTACACTAGAGTGAGCTCCGGCATAAACGTAACACACAAGTAAGACAAGAGTATTTACCATTCAGAGGTGGGAGTTCCCACATTGCAATGGGAGTAATAAGATGTGAGAGAAAGTGCCACCACTACAGACCAGGCGCGAATTGGCCGAAAATAATTCGCATATGACATAACTGTCTCCAATAATGGTCTCTCGGCCTCACCTGATGTTTCCATTCCATTGTGTTTCCACAAACAGCTTCCATTGTGGTGAATGGGAGAAGGGTCATGTTTACGCTGTCATATCTGCAGTGACTTGCTGCTGCAGTAGGACTCTCAATAAGCGTTTCCACAACACAATCCACAACAGCAACCGAACCCTCCCCTCTTTTGCCGCATCCCAATGAGAAAACACACATTCTGACAAAAATGATTGTCATATGCAGAGATGGCAAGTAACAAAGTACAAATACTTAAGTACTGTACTTAAGTAACATTTTCAAGTATCTGTACTTTTAGAAGTACTTTTTTCTGTGATTACTTTTTACTTGTACTGAGTAAATTTCTAACAAAAATATCTGTACTTCTACTCCTTACTTTTACCAAAACAGGCTTGTTACTTTTTGTCTTTTTTTGCGTATTGACAGGGTAGGATAAGATGTATAATATGAGTCAGTAAGATGCACCGAGTATAACCGAGTGGTTTTCATTTAGTCCCGGGATACAAGCTAAATTAGTAACAACCTAATTACTAATTAGGTTGTTAGTAATGTATTCAAACGATAACATGGACAAACTAAGATTGAAAAAAACATAAAATGTTAATTTTAGTACTTTGTACTTTATACTTTTGAGTACATTTTAGAGCCTGTACTTTTTACTTTCAAAAATACTTTTTGAGTACATTTCTCAGCCTGTACTCTTTACTTTACTCAAGTAGATATTTGGATCAGTACTTTGTAGTCATCCTCAAGTTGTTTTTTTAATAATGTATTTTACTCTTACTCAAGTAGGAAATCTGAGTACTTTTGCCATCTCTGGTCATATGTGCCTATAAAAGAATGTAAAGAATACATCCCACAACTGATCCATGAAAAGTCCTGCACAAACATCAAATAGTTCACCTAATATTTCACTACTTTACAATGGTTTATGGCAGAGCTATCCAACTACTTTGCTCAGTGCGCATTGTCAGAAGCCCAACTTGATGCGACGCAAAAACACATTCTTTTCACAACTTTTATTTAAAGTAGCATACTTCCCATTAGGGCTTCAATTCTATGCTTCAATTCTATGCAACAATGGTGTTTTCTCGTTTGTAACAAGCAATATCTGAAACAGCAACACACAAATAGTGGTTAACAGCGGCAGCTCACTTAAACTATAACACATTTATAGTACATCTGTTGAGGTAAAGAACAAAAACTCAGTTAGCCTCAACCCTCAACAACAAATTTCCAGTGCTTCTGGTGAGGTAAAGAACAGCATCTCATTCCTCTGGGGACCAGAAAAAATGGATTGCCGGGCCGGATTTGGCCCACGGTCCCCCAGTTGAATAGCCCTGGTTTATGGTATTACACACTGTCCTCTAAATAAGCGTATTATCCAAATGTTTCCCATTTGAATTCAGTATGTGAGTTAAACATACACACATTTTTTTTTGTATAAGCATTTTTTTCCATTTCATTGGATGGGGTTAGAGTGAAAGTGGTGGGATTAAAGTGAAAGGTGCGATTTTTATTCACTTGATTTTATTTTTTTGCTTTGTATTCAGGGATACATCTTTAGTAGTCGGGACGACTGTATAGCCCCAGTTCAGGAACATTCCTGGTGGCGTTTTCTCCTTCACATATCCACTGTAACTATGCACACCCCTGAACTGGGCAGAGGCTTGCTGCTCTCTGTGAGCCGCCGCTGTCGAGTTGAATTATTATTCTGACCCGGCAGCTCGTACAGCAGCTCTCAGACAATGAGCCCGGCACAAAGTGCTTCATAAGGCTAAAAACAAACGGCATCATATAAAAACAGACCACCTACCCCTCCCTCTAGCTGCAGCCGCAGCCCACAGGAACACACTTACACATAATGGGACATGACAAGGCACATAAAATGCCTGCTGGATGAAACATGGGGCCCGGGCACACAGGGACAGAATAAGGAAACTGCATCATGCTGGGTGTTATATTTGGCCCTTAATGTGGATGGAAGATTCAATATTTCGAATGTAATCTAATTCCTATTTCGCTTGCTCTTGGTTTTAAATGTCCATTTGGCAATTTCAATTTCAGTCTAATCTATGCCCATTGGTGTTGTTATGGCTGAGTTTCTGCAGATGTCTGCCACTCTTTTCTTTCTCCCATTGAACCAACAAAATATAATATTTTTTACATTATTATATATCAATATATAATTCAACATTTTAAAAAAAAATCAATGGAAGGGAAAGAAAAGATTTCCATTTATATAACGCTTTTCTACCACAGAGTGGCACTCAAAGCGCTTTACAGGGACCTTTCAATCACACGCCAATGGCGGCTGCTGCCATACAAGGCGCTCGCCACGACCCATTGGAAGCAATTTGGGCGGCCGCTCTACCAACCGAGCCTAATGTGGGACACCCACTGCCTAACGTGGGGCGCCTAAGCTCCAGTGGCTCCAGCTCCACCCTAAACTAATCGTTTTCCTTTTTCCCTTGCATATTTTTTCATTCAATTATGTATTTTTTATTTTTTTATTTAATTATGATTACTTTCTATAAAAATCTCTAGTTCATATAAAAATGTGTAAAACAATAGGTTTTCTATAGAATGTCTGAGGAAGAGTCAGAATAAAATATACAGAGACGGATCTCTAGTAGAGATTTTGGATGGTGACATTGTGTGTTGAACAATGGCAATTTTTTAGTTTTTGGCAATAAACATGTTTTCCCTCTAGAACATGAATGCATTTTTAGCAGTAATTAAGGAGTCTTTCAGACATTTTCACGCCACCATTTGCACCGTTGATTAAAGGTCCCCCAACGATTATATGCAAATTATAACCAGGGAAGATGTGGCAGGCTTGACATAATGTAGAAGAGTATCACTAGGGGGAGGGAAAAAACACTTGTTTTGAAGGTGCCGTAGCAGTGAATTCACTTTAGGCCTACTTACAAAAAAAAAAAGCTGTGCAATAGATATGTTTTTCTGTGAACTGGAAACGTCTGTGAACTGTTAACTACTAGATTTGTTGGTAGCACTTCATAATACGTGTCCGCATTTGAACATTAGTTACGCATTAGCTAAGCATTAGTTAAACCATCATTTCAACCTTAGTTAACCCTTAGTTAAGCATTACATCTTAATTATTTCGCATTACTTAATCATTAACTAATGATTTTCAGACCAGCCCTCACGCATTAAGCACGGCTTCAGACCTGGCATGACCAGACCCAACACACCGTAAACCAGATTACGGTCTGAAAATCATTCGTTAATGATTAAGTAATGCGAAATAATTAAGACGTAATGCTTAACTAAGGGTTAACTAAGGTTGAAATGATGGTTTAACTAATGCTTAGCTAATGCGTAACTAATGTTCAAATGCGGACACGTATTATGAAGTGCTACCGATTTGTTCAATATTATATTGAATATGCCATTACATGTTGTGTATGTAAGTTCTGGAAATTGCTAATTGCATGCTTCCAATCTTCTCTTTTGACAGTTTGTTGCGTGTTACCTATTTATTTATTAATTTGCTCTAGTACTTAGGGCAGAAATGATTAGTTTAATAGTCGATTAGTTGCTGATTATTGAAACGATTAGTCGATTAATCGGTTGGATTATTTTCCCCAAATTATCACAGTTATTATAACAATTTTGAGAAATTAATCTTGTCAACTAAAATATCTAGTCAAATTTTTACCAACACATGTACCAAAGATTAAGTCACTTCCTTTGACAACAAACTCATTTTCACCGTAATATTTACATGGTTTTCTTCATATTCTTGTACTTTTTATCAATTAAGTCTATTTAATGTTTCATATTTTCTGAAATTATGAAAGAATATCACATTTGCGTGGATAAATTCAGGAAACACGAGCACAAAACATTTTGTAATCGACTAGTCACCGATTAATCGACAAATTGTTGCACCCCTACTATTACTACCAATGCTCCTGACGTTGAGCTGGAATTAACACAATTTCTCTTTTGGGATTAATAAAGTATTAAGTAAGTGGTTCTGCTTCTGAATACATGCTAGAAATGAAGCAGGATCTGC
>OMKY01215188.1:0-10167 GCA_900302395.1 Bregmaceros cantori | reverse complement strand
GACACACCGGAGACAGGAAGCGGCTGAAGAAAACACTCGCCATTCGATGACATCACCGCCACATCTTGAAGGGTTATGAGGGGTCATGAGGTGGGCGGAGCTCAGGCTAAAAATAGAATCCTCAGAAATTGATGGAGGACATGCATATGTACACAGACTCAGACAGATGAAGAGTAGAATTTATGCAATACCAACAAAGACAAACAAGGAGGGTTCTTTACGTGTCTAACTAAATGTATCTGTTTGCCACAAAGCACAAACACACGCACCAACGTTCTTCCTCTCGCACTTTCTCTTGTTCCCTTTTCAATTTCAATTTGTCTAATGTGGGATTATAAGTGCCGCAATGATCATTGCTTTATGACAAAAATATGAATGTGCATGCAGCAGCGCCCTTTTTGCATGGCCACATTTTTTGGGGGGTATTTTTCTATGTTTTGGCATTTTTCCATTTTTTGGCATTTTTTGGCATTTTATTGACAGGGTTAGTGTGAAGAGGGACGAGAGCGCAGGTAAGCATACCTGCAGCACACCTACGTCGGTGAGGGGAACGACAGCTGTGTGCGCCGTGAGACTAAGCCACAGGCACGAGACTGTAAGGGGCTGGATGCAGCAGTCTAACCGCCTGTGCCACAGAGCCAGGGTTTTCACTGCTAATTTGCTCCTAACTTGCCCCTGATGAATGAATGAGAATTAATAGCATATAGGTGCTAATGTAATACCGTAAATCACTGCCATTTCATGGTACGACAGGGTGGTTGCATTGAATTTACAGTTCTATTTTCCATATTAATAGGAGGTGGGGTAAGGGGATACAATCATTTTTCTTTTACAAAACAGCCTAATCAGACAGTCAGTAGATAGATTTTTTTTTCTGCATAGGAATATTGTTGAAAACATTTGTAGCCATGGATATCCCATTTATGAACAGAAAAGTAACAATTCACCCTCCATGAGAAGCTGGGTAAGGGGACACATTTATTTTGATTACTTTTTAGAAAAAAAAATCTAATAATTTCTGACAAATTATTTGCTGCTGTTCAACTCGTGAAGGACATGTCCACGTTGCCCATCTGTCGGGTGTCCTGGGAACACTGCAGCGTCCCATCGGACAAGCTTGATGGAACGTCCGGGTAGAGGGGAGTCCGGGCTTCCGTGGAAAAGACGTAAATAAATGTAAATAAAGAACTTTCAAAGATTAGAGCAAATAGGACAGAATGAGGTAGGCTGCATTTAACCTGCAGACGTTTCGTATTTTTTTGGAACGTGACAATCATGTTTAGACTAACGTTAGTCTACGTGTTTGTTATGCAGAACATCATACAAAACTGTATAGATATTGTGGATTCACATGTTAAACATGTTAGATAATATTGACATTTTTCATGAAATTATTAAAAAGTAGAATTTTTGATTTTATTTTGAACACCTGTTATCCCAAACAGGATGTACTCACACAACATGTACACACACACACACCGCACACATCACACAGGTGCATGATGTACACATCCACGCACCAATTGCGCTGGTGGAATACTTTGGTGGTATCATGTACGGTGAAGTTTACGTACGGTTAAATGATACCTTACCACTTCACGTCCATCATATAGGGGCAAATACAATGGACGTCTTTAGGCTGCCATCTACTGGTGATTGATGGCCATGGATAAATCAATGATGGAACACTTTTAAAAGGACAACGTTATGCAAATATCGCTCTCTCCCTGTTGGTCTTACCGTGACAATACCACCATAATGTCTGCTGCCGCCAAACCGTGACGTCACGGCTCTCATGCAAGGTGCTCAACCAGGCCCCATTGGGAGCAATTTGGTGGGTCGGTGTCTTGCCCAAGGACAGTCTGGCATTGAGGCGATCATAGCTGGGATTTACGCCACCCGTTCAGCGCACGCCACACACCACTGGTCCTGACATGACGCTCTGCTCTGTCAGTCATCCAGTGAGCTGGTAGGGAGTTCTTTAAAGAAACCAGTGTGAAGACGCACGGCTCTGTAGGTTGGGTTGTCCACCTTCACCTCCACACACCGGAAAGTGGATACGCTTAGGGTGTATTCACACCAGGAAAATCCTTTGGTTCGCACTCTGGTCTGGACAAAGTTGCCGTGGTTTAGTCCGGTTGGTAGTCACACTGTATTTTTCAAGAGGACCAGATTTTGTCAACTTTAGCTAAACAAGATCACCTCTAGAAGAGGACTCAGTTTGGCTGTTTAGTCCGCATCACAGTTCGCTGGATTGTATTCGCACTAGCCCAAGAGGTCCGCACCACAGACTTTTTTGGTTTAGGCCGAGCCAAACATGGCAGGTGTGAATACACCCTTAAATCACATTAAAGATCGGTGTGCACATACACACACAACCACTACCTTAAGACACGCTCATCCATACAGACACACGCACACAGACTCACACTGATAGATACACTCATATATGCACACACACATTCATACACATATAGACATTCATGAATACAGACAGAGGGACTCACTCTCATACATTACATACAGACACACACACACACACACAGACACACACATAGACCCACACTTATACATAGAGACACACACATAGACCCACACTCAAACATACAGACACACACACACTCACTCATACACGCAGACGCACAAATAGACATTCATACATACAGACACACACACACATAGACACACACAGATACAGTATATACAAACACTTGCACTCTTACTTACCAAAGCACTCAGAACACACAACCTCATACATGGTTCAGGGTACTGAAAAATAGTTTAAGTACAGTTTTATTTATTTGGTATTTTAAATTGGATAATTTATTGGGGTGAAGCCCAGCCATGTGTGAGATGCACTACAGAAAATTTGGCACATCATGTGGTTTGGTGCTATTTGGGGTGATCAACTTTAGATGCAAGCGATTTATTAATCAATGATAATCGATTATTGAAATAATCGTCAACTAATTTGATAATCGATTTATCGGCAGTGATTAATCATCTTGTTTGGCCCATTGTCTGCTCAAACCTATTGCATATCAGTTGGCATTTCCAGTGTCATGGACCCTCCCATTCTCTTGGATACCGACACACTGGCTGAAAACACAATAAGTTAGCAAGGATGAGTAGGCGCTTCCTTGCCAATACTGAAAAATGGAAACGTTAGCATGGCAAAATCACAAAATGTTTGCAATATTAATATTGAAAACTTTTGATAATAAACGGTTCAGCCTAATAATCGTTCAAATTTTAAACGAAAAATGAGCCGTTTAATCGATTAATCGTCAGTTAAAAAAAGGCTGATTAATTGATGATCAAAATAATCCTTAGTTGCAGCCCTAATCAACCCTATATAGGACGCATCTGAGGGCAGTAAGTTGGTAATAATTTTCCACATGATGCATTGTGTGATTTGCAGAGAGGGTCAGTAACGCATTACATTTACTCCGTTACAATTTTTGTGTGTACTTTTTAACTTTTGGAGTACATTTTTCACAAGTTACTTTTTACTTTTACTTACTTTTACTTTACTTTTGAGGTGAAAACTACTTTTTACTGGGATGTGAGCAATTTGCTACTCGTTACATTAATTTGGCCTTCAGCGACACCCGTTGGGTGACGCCAACACATGTACTTGAGTAACTATTTGGGTAACACATTTACTTAAGTAATTTTTGTGGCTACTCTGTCCATATCTGGTGCTTCGCCCTTACTCGCCGCTGTGTGTGTAGGTTCATGCAGCAGCCCTTAGTTCATTGCACACCCGTCACACATGCCCCTTCTCTAAGCAGCCGCTGCGTCAAGTGGTTGCCCCAAACAGAGCGCCTGAGCTGTTCCGAAAAAAAAAACCGCAATGCTAAGCATCCAGTGACACTTTACAGCTTCCTCAGCCAACAGCTCACGCTGTGTCTTATTTTGCAGAGCGGAGGCCAACGTCACTTTACACAAAGTGTTCAGACCGCGGCACGTGGGTGGTCCTCAGGGTTTGAGGTGTTAAGCGTGGGTCTGGCAGCAATCACCACTCTATCAAATATGCTATACACGTCTCATAGCTCTCACTAGCCCCGTTTACTTTTTTATTTTCAATCTGATTAGATTACGTCTGATCCGAATAGTTAGATTCAGGGCTTTGAACTATATTTTTCCAGGGAACATAAACAAAACCGGAAAAATTATTTTTTATGTTCTGGAACAGGAACAGTTATTACAAAATAATGTTAACCGGTTAATACCAGTTTTATTTCGTTGCTCAAAGGAGTGCAGTTTGGGATAACTTCAAAAATAAAACAAGAGTATTTATAAAATCTACGATGCAGCAGCGAAGTAGGAAGCATTGCAGGACTTTCTGCAGCGGGTTGTTGTGGGTTTGCCCCCACACGCAACGAGACGTCAGCTATAGAGCGCTACCAGCGGGCAGCAGCGGGTCTCTGTAGCGAGTCGGTGTGGGTTTGCCATGACAGATATTATGTAGCATTAAACAACTGACGGGAACGGAATTAATCGTTCCGGGAACATTTTTTTTTTCTAACCGGTTCGGGAACATTATAATTCTGAAAAAAATATCGGTTCCCTGGTTAGAGTTGATGAGACGCTAACTATTTGGATCCCTTTGTGGACTGTCTGCCTGATTGCCAAGGCTGTTCCGTTTTCTTTAAACCAGATCTTTGTTCTAGGAGCATCAATGGTTGAGGTAGTATCTACTAGCTGCCAAATTGCCTGCTCTGTGTGTGAAAACCTGTGTGTGTTGTGTATCCCAGAGAGTCAGTCTACTGAGGGGGCTGGATGGAGGGGGGGGGTTGGTTTGATCCATCCAGTCTCTGTGCCGTACTGGGGCTTACACCGTTACATAATTCCTGCACATTTGTGATTTAAAAATAGACAGTAACTGTTCTCCCTTTGGGGCTGACCGTAGCAGCAGCATCACACACTTCTAGCGCTGCATAGCTGGGCTTCTTAAATAACAGCATGCTGATAATGTACGGAATTAGACACTGCCTAAAGCAGATCTCAATTGTATTTTCAACAATGGGGAATTGCATTGGTACACATAACATTTCTATTATTACCTGCGCCGAGGCAGAGACGTGAAGCAGGTTATGTTTTTGGTAGCATGGGTTGGTTTGTCTGTCATCAAGATAACTGAAAAAGTTGTGCACGAATCTGAATGACATTTTGCAGAGTTGTTGGAAATGACGCACGGAAGAATCAATAAAATGTTGGTGCTATTTGCTGTAGCCTGCAAGTAACATAATCATACTTAACAAGGGGAGGAGACCTTTGAGACCACAGAAACATATTTTTTTAGTTTTTTTCCCCTTTTTTTACCGCAAGCACCTTTTTCCTCATTTTTTTGATAGTATTAGTGTGAAAGGGGGACGAGAGAGAGGTCAAGCGGATGTGCAGTATATGATGGGGAGGTGAGCCAATCTCATGTCGCTACATGATATTGCCACAGTAACAAGACAATTTATGTGGCTGGCTTGAAGAAGCGGTCTTTAACCTGCTGCGCCACGGGGCCAGCCCCAAGAATATTCTGTCTTTATACAGGCACATCCACGCGTTATTGGTTTGTCCTCGAGTGTGACAATGGGTGCGGGGTATCACACAATAGTAATAGCTTAGTAAATGACTTGGTAAATAACAATAGTAAACTAGAAGCACTCAGAGACAGAAACCTGCGCTGTAGTGGTCCAGAAAAAAAGGACTTTTCGTGCTAGCAGTATGTGTGGCAACCCACTATCAATGCAAGTGCTCGAGTAGCAAGATTGCGATGGACCCATAGACTGTATTCCCACCGGCCAACATGCCAACTACATTTCCCAGCGGCCCCATGTGATCAGGAAGTCTGGTCATGTCTGTCCCAGCGATCTATTGGTAAATTGGAGATTAAGTATGATTATGTTACTTATAGGCTACAGAAATGCACCAAAATCGTATTGATTCTTCCATGTGTAATTTCTGTCAACTGTACAAAATTTCATACAGATCCATGCACAACTTTTTTAGTTATCTCAGGGACGGACACACCAACCAACTCTACCTTCCAGCGCAGTCCCGACGCAGGTAATAACCTTTTTTTTGCTGTGGGGGGTAAGAGCGGTTAGAGCGTAATACCGGAGAGACAGTGTAGTAGGGGAGCATGTGTTTGTATGCAATCTTATGGACACCCTGAGGGGGAAATACTCAATTCGCAAATTGTGCATGCACGTACATATTTATATCTTTATTTTCAGGGTGACAGTGACAGAGTATATCTTTATTTCCCAGTACTGAGAAATATCGGAAAAATGAGGACAAATTCGAGAGAGAGAGGGAGAGAGCACCCAAGAGAGAGAGACTGAGAGAGAGAGAGTGCCCGAGAGGGAGAGAGCGATATGACGTCAACTTATGTTCAATCAGTTCCCACCAGGTGTCACTAAAGACCAAGTTAATGTAATGAGTAGTGTATTGCAGTAATGTTTTCACCTCAAATTTACTGAAGTAAAAGTAGAAAGTAACTTGTGAAAAATGTACTCAAAAAATGTAAATGACTGCCCATCTTTGCTTTTAATGATGTAATTTTCTGAGGCATCAAGCCTGCCCATAAATCTAAACATCAGGTTTCTGAGTATGGCAAACATGTACATTTACAAACATTTTGTGCTGCCCAGTAGCTCAATCGGTTAGGCAGTGCACTGGAAAGCACGCATATGCCTTAATGGCGCGGTGAGTCGGTGGTCGCATGTCAACCCCCCATCTTCACCAGTTTCCACTAACCCTAATAAATGAAGCTTGGAAAAAAACAGCCTGAATGGGCTGGAAAAAAAACATTTTAAAAAATATTTTAAAAGTACAACCATTTTACTTGAACTTTTTACTCTACTGCTAGCTACTGAAACAGCTCAGATAGCGTAGTGGTTATCCCTACGGTCTGCCAAGCTCGAGACTGTGCTCGTGAAAATATTTATTTTTATGACTATAATCCCACGTATCACCTAGAGCTTGCTCGCGTACCTCTGGTGACAAGTGATTCACTTTTGGTGCATTTCTGTAGCCTATAAGTAACATAATAGCGTCTAGACGTTTTGGCATCAGGGACCTCATTGCATTGGCGCAGGTTTGCACTCTCTGAGTGCTTCTAGTTCAATATCAATTTTGGCCAGTGTTTTCCTTTAATCATTGCATCTGATACTGGACACTGTACACTGGTTTGCCTTTATTAGCATAGCACAGGGGAACACGGGACAGTGTGAGTAATTCAAAGTAGCGTTTAGCGTGCACCCAGTCCAGTCATTAGTGTGCGGGCATGTGCGTGCGCGCACTTCCCCCCCTATCTTTAGACCGTTTCTGAAATGCTCCTTGGAGGCGCTAATAAGTGAGAGACCAACTAAAAGAGCCGCCATCACAGGGTCACGCGCGAAGCTAGCGTAAGCTGCTGTTAGCACAATTTAGCACCGTGGTGCTACGTAGGGAGACATGTTGTCATTGAGTGGCCAGCGCTATTTTGGTCTATGCTATCCCAGCTGTCTGTACCCTGCCAAACTGGACCCTGCCAGAGTTGTTGAGTTACTTGGTTCGTTGAACCATATGTAGTTCTTATTAAGTCTTTCAGCATCAAATAGGATTGATTGCCCTAATGTGGGCCACTGCCTAATGTGTAACATCTCAGCTCCAGTGGCTCTGGCTCCTCCCCAAACGAATGAATGTCAGTAAAACCATGGTAAAGCTATGGTAATGTGTCTAACATTAAGTTCAACTTAATGTTAGACACTGCCCCCATTAGAGCAATCCACCCTATTATTACTGATTACATTACATTTGCACACAACATATAATGTAAAGAAGAGGATTTCTACTTTCTTGGCAAAAAATTGTGATCAGGATTTTCTACATGCTAAAAATATGTCTCTTGACGTCTTTGGCAGTAAGTATGTGTTTTCTGTTGGACATCTGCGACATCCCCGGCACTGGAATAGTTAACATTTTCACAGTGAAATATGTTCTTAGCAGAACCTGAGTTGATAGATACCTTTCTTGCCTCCGTGCGTGCATTCACTCTGCAGCTGTATTTTGTTAGCAATGCGTAGCCGCATGGAAAATAGAAGCAACTAAAAATTGCATTTGATTGTGTGTAAGTAAAATTGGGCGTTTAACATAGCAAATTTAATTTCATATTGCAAGTGATCATTTCTGCACTTTTGAGTCCCGTAGGGCTAATTTATGTTTATTTATATTAAGTACCACCGCGGGCAGAGTGAGGGTGCACACATGCAGGCAAGATACTGTAACACTCCATTTTATATATAGATATAATTATTTTACATCCTAGAGGTATATTACACTATATTGTAACGTGTTATGCTATGATAATATATCTGATGTTAATACAATTGTTCTTATGTGTAAGTTAGTGTGCTATCACGTGATCCCCCATGTGTGGGGTTAACGCCCCTCTTCCTCAGATCCGGGGACGCACTCATGGCGTTCAGATATATGCCGCGCTCTGTCCTTTCCCCGTTTCTCACCGTTAATGTTTCTAGTAGTGTGGAGAGCTGTCAATTTACATTAATAAACGACTGACTGGATTCACCCACCGTCCCCGGATCTGAGGAAGAAGGGTGTGTTCAACGTTAACCCCACCCCTGGGGGATCACGTGATAGCACACAAACTTATAGAACAATTGTATTAACATCAAATATATTATCATATCATAACACCTTATACTATAGTGTAATATACATCTATGTTCTATATATGAAATTAAGTGTTACAATACGTATGTATCGATTCGACCAAGATCATGGAAGAGCATATTTTTCAGTATGAATTTCCGGTGGTGTTTTACTGTTTTCCTTCAAAGAAAAATAAAACTTGTTCCCAAGGGCAGAGAACTAAAGGTTGAGGTTAATTACGTGTTGGAGCCACCTTTGCACACAGTTGAAGGTTTCAGCTTTAACGTGACATTGAGACGTGTGGTAAGAGTGTGGAACAGCTGCCAGCGCTGTAAACAGCGTATTATTGCAGATTACCACACATTAGCCCCACGACCGGCGACCGCCTGCACAGCTAAGTCTACCACCAATCAGACAAGCCTTAATGGATGCTAAGCTGACCAATCAGACAGGGACTAATGGTGTGTGTGTGTGTGTGTGCATGTGTGGATGATGTCATTTCTGCTGCAGCTGTGATTATTCTATCTGATGCACTAAAAACTAGAGGTATGTAGTCTGCTAAAGGAATAGCCCCGAAACGCAATGGGAGCATCAGTAAAACCCAGAAATATTGTAGCTTGGTGAGCCAGAAACAACGCATCGTCCACGCATCACACATCGATAGGCGCTTGCATTCGGTCTGGTAAAACCGGGACCAGAAAACGAAAGAAAAAACGTGTCAATCAAATCGTGTTATCTAGTCACAGCGCAGTAGGTGGGACAAGCGGTGTGGAGGCGTGACAACCAAACTCCACCCACGTCTCGTGTGGCCCGTGCAAACTCCGCCTGCGTCTTGCGTAGCCCTTACATACTCCCCCCAGCCCACATGTCTGTGCTGATTGGTCGATTGACTCCATGCCGACAGCGACCCTGATTTTCCCAGACCCAATGCAAGAGTCTAGCAAAGTGCGATGCGTGGACGATGCGTTGGTTCTGGCTTGCCAAGCTGGGAAAATCAGGGTCGCCATCGGTACAGAATCAATTGACCAATCAGCGTGGACGTGGGGGGAGTTTATACAGGCTATGCAAGACGTGGATGGAGTTTGTACGGGCTATGCAAGAGTTTGGTTGTCATGCCTCCATGCCACTTGTCCCATCTACTGCGATGTGACTGAATAACACGATTTGATTGACACAGTTTTTTTTTTACGTTTTCTGACCCTGGTTTTACCAGATCCAACGCAAGCATCTAGCGATGTGCGATGCGTGCACGATGCGTTGGTTCTGGCTCGCCAGATGTGAACTCCGTAGTTCAGTTGTCCGTGGTGATGGTACTGGGCAAACCCCACCGGCAGAAGACATTGTAATTGCCGTGGAGGTAAGCAGGCCTGTCGTCATCACTTCTGGCCATTTCGTCATTGGGGCTGGCTTGGTGTCCGGTGATTGTGACATCACCTTCCAGCAGGTTCTAGGTATAATGCATATAAGGAGATGCCTACGGGTCATTCTCCCTCTTATTGATGAATAAAGACA
>OMKY01215186.1:0-15321 GCA_900302395.1 Bregmaceros cantori | reverse complement strand
TGGGCAAGATGGAGAGAGGGAGAGAGAGAGGAAGATAGAAAGGGAGGTGGAGTTGTAGAGATGTAGAGACAGATCGAGGGGGAGAAAGAGGGAGATAGGGGGGTGGGGCAGAGAGTGAAAGAGAGAGAGAGAAAGGGAGGGAGACTTGGATAGATTGAGAGATAGAGAGGAGGACACAGACAGAGAGTTGAGGAGACAGAGGGATGAGAGAGAGAGAGAGAGAGAGAGAGTGAGAGAGAGGGGTGAGAGAGAGTGTGAGAGAGAGAATGGAGAGGGAGAGATAGTAATGGACTAGTGGATGGACAGAGTGAGAAGTAGTCCAATAGAACAGTTTAAGGTAGGGCGTGAACCCTCCTGGGAATGTAATTACCTTCTGTGTGTGCGTGTGGGGGGGGGTATGTGTGTGTCTGTGTCTGTATAGAGGAGAGGGCTTTCTGCATACACACAAAAGATGAGGAGGTTACAGCAAAGGTTCTCGCTGACTAGTGGAGCACGCGTGTCCTGAAGAAAAAAAAAGCTTTAAAAATTATCCTCCTGCCGCTGTTTGTTCGGCAGCGAAAAGGGCGCTTTACGGAGGAAGACGGTCAAACGTACATAAGATGTGACCTTTTTAAAGGTGGACGCTGGTGCAAATGTGGGCGTCCAGCTGGAAGAACTTTTATTTCTCAAAAACACACACAAGATGTCGACCAGCGAAACTGGCTTCGGTGCTCAAAGAACATATTTATGAAGCCGTAAATAACAAGCATGCAAGTAATTACAGGGTAATTATCGTCGTCATTAGCTGTTTTAATTGACTAAAGAGTTCACCCACTTACATCATGCACGGAGTTCAAAGGAGAAATGCGTTCAAGAATAGTAAAGTGGGCCTCATTTCTGGGATGAATTATTTCCATTAACCTGCCCTGTCTACAGAAACAACATATACAGATGCTGCTTCCTGTGTTCCCAAAGCTGGTGGTAGCAGTCCAGGGGACCCCAAATGTATCTGTACGTGGGCCCCAAATGTATCTGTACACATCCTACGCCAGCCCATCACATTAGTCCCATTTACAGGTTCTTCACCTGTTTACATGAACACTCACCAATCGGATCTATGTTCACGCTGCGTTTACATGGTCAGAATATACTTATATAATATCTATATGTATAAAAATTCAGATTCATCATGAAACAGCCCACAGACTGGTGGTTGGCTTCGCAGGGCCGCACCCCTTTCCACCCCTCCTCCCCCCCGGGGCGGTCCCGTGGCTGTTGGTGGAATGCCTCCTATGAAGTCATTTGGGTTGCGGAACGTATCGGCTCTCTCTCGCTTCTACGCTGTTAATCCGATTGCCTGTACACATGGACACTTTCAACGTATCAACGGATTATTGACTGCAGTAGGACACCTCTTTTAATCTGCTTCAAAATGTATTCCTATCCACTTGAAGCAGATCCGTGGAGGCGTATACACGAGCACTTTTGAATTGGATCCACAAATAAGCGGATTATATTTATGTTTTTTGGTACCATGTAATTCCTTCCTGTTGGGTTTGCACCAACATTCGCCTAGAAAAATATACTCCCCAAGGCGTTCTATTTGAGGGATGTGGATTACGTTTGAGTTAGGTGAACTACATAAACATCATTTGTTTAACGGTACCAATTGATTGAGAAACAAAGACAACTAATTGTGTTTGGATTCCACCAGTGTGTTGATGCAGAGATTCAAATAGACCAGGCACTGCAGGGAGCATGGTGTGCACTCTATGCAGGACTTGTGCATGTCATTTACAAAATTGCAGAAATAGTAGGTGCCTTATACTGTATTGAGAGACATTTGGTTGTGTGCGTGGTTTGCTTCCAGCAGTGATATGAATTGAGCATTATTTAATGTATTTATGCAATGAATGCATTTATTGATCTCAGTGAGGAGAAGAAATCTGCAACCTAGAACCTTGCCACTGGCAGCGAACAAAACAAGAACCAAATGCACCAAAATGTATTTCTTTCATCATTTCCAACAACTCTACGACTCAAAATTCCATCCAGATCCGTGCTCAACTTTTTCAGTTATCGAGGGGACAAACCAACGCCACCAAAAAAAATAACCTGCTCCGCCGCGGCACAGGTAACAAAACATGAACTTTGAAGAGCGTCAAGAATGTCTGTTCTTCCAATCATTCATGCCATTCAGCAAAATAATGAGACCTCGGATATTATATTTTTATATGTGTGCTCTATTTCTATACATACTGTACAAAACGCCCCAAATAGCACCCTCGCCAGACCATCATAAAATGCTTTGTAGCGAGATAGACCGCTATTCTAGCACGTCAATGAGGACAATCAACACTGTGCACCAATTACACGGGTAGTTGTCCACAGAACATTGGCAAGCCAAAGTAAATATCGCGGCATTCACTTGCTGCTATAGCTACACTTTTCTACCCTGACAATTGTGGGGAAATGACTGAAGAAAACGACTTTGTCTCGGAGCAGTAATGGCTGGCAATGAGCTGTCAACCATCGCTCCCCTTTCGAGTCATCGTTGTTTTCTTCCGGTCACTGATCTAAGAATTTTTTCTTTCATTGAACAATCTCATGAGCATTGTTATTATTAGAGCTGCAACTGATTAATCGATTGAAATAATCAGCAACTCATTTGATAATCGATTATTCAACAGCAATTAATCGTTTCCTTGTTTGCCCCATACTCAAACGTGTTGAATATATTGTGTTCCTAGTGCACGTCGCCATTCAGTTTCATGACCCTAATAAGACAACGCATATGCTTGCGTGAAAACCCAAGAAGGAGGCTCTTCAATGCAAAAGAAAAAAATGGAAATATTAACTATAAGTAGA
This sequence comes from Bregmaceros cantori, assembly GCA_900302395.1. NCBI lineage: Eukaryota > Metazoa > Chordata > Actinopteri > Gadiformes > Bregmacerotidae > Bregmaceros > Bregmaceros cantori. The sequence goes on along the minus strand of OMKY01215186.1, from coordinate 12,474 downwards.
GATGGTGAAATAGCAACAAGTTGTTAATATTAATATTGCTAAGATTTAATAATAATTAACGTTTCATGATCATAATAATTAAGACTAATAATTGTCAGATTTTGAAGGGAAAATGAGCCGATTAATCGCCAGTAAAAATGGTCCATTAATCGATTATATAATTAATCATTAGTCATAAGCTCTAATTATTATTTCAAATATTGTGACAGATTATTATTATGTATTCAATAACAACCTTGTGATTACCAGATCCCGGACAGGCAGCCAACAAGATTCACTTTATTTGAATCGTCAGAGGAGGCACACAAGCATTTCTGAAAGAGGAAAAATGTTACAAGCCAGCGGGAGCAGCTGGCCGAACAACGCCCATCGTCCGCGGATGGCACAGCAAGAACCGAAAGGTCGACGTCGTCCGCGACAATCGGCTGTCCGCCTCCTTTTAAAGCCGCGTCTGACCCTGGAGAGACGCAGCCACAATACCTCTGTACAGGTAACACTAACCTTACAGAGCACGTCACTCGCAATACCTTGACGAGGTCGAATCTAACTTGATAATCCTTCGGATTGATCACTTACCTGGTCTCTCTCCAGTGTACCCCTGGGACTCCTCCTCTCTCGCCCGATCCGATCCCGATGGACCAGGACCAGATAAGCATTCCAGACGACTCCGACCGCGTGGACGAGTCGTGATTTACTTTCTGTATTTTTTTATGTTTACACGTTTTGTCCACGAGACCTTAAACTAAAATCAATAAAAGGGTTGTTAAACGCTCTGTTTTGTCTCTCTCTGGGAAATCTAAATATTACAAATATTGCCACCCCTCCATCTACATCTATCTATGCCCTGCTGACTGGAGTGGCAAACCTGCCCCAACAAGTCTTCAACACGGGCACGCTGCAGTGTCACCGATATCTTTCAAAACCTAAAACAGTTCTTGTACATTTACCCCTAGGCATATTCTTGTGACTAGCACCAGCCTTGCGGACTTCCTCGACCAACTCCCACTCTAGCCCTCCTATGACACAACGTTCTATATAAAAATAAATAGGCATGTTATTAAAAAATAACATGCCTGTTTTGGGAGATGTAAGGGTAGAAAATACAGACATGTGTGATGGTAATGTAGTAGGTTAAAGTAAAATGTTTGTGAAAGAAATACTTCTAAAGGTACAAATCTTTGAAAAATCTACTTGCGTACAGTGAGAATTTCTACTTCATTACTTGCCTGTTATGGTACAAATGTAGAACTTAGTAGGGATCCAAGAGACGTACAAGAGAGAGTGGAGTTGCAAACTCCTTTAATGGATATGAATACAAAATACTCAAGACGAGTCTGACTATGATTAATATGAACAAGTCTATCTAAGAATGTCTCTGGAGTGATGACGTGGCGAGGACGTCCCCGATGGAGAAGCAGGTGAGTTTGTGGATGTGTAGATTGCAATACTCAACTTCAGGAGTTGAATCGCCACACCACAGGACTCGTCACAGGATTGAGAGAGTTGTATAGACTGAGACAACGTAGTACTATAATGGTTCACCTTGGTCAAGTGCCTACCAAGGGAATTTTATTCCGCCGCGTCAGACCCAGGGCAGCGTCTTCCTTTTATGGAGGGCGATGACCAATCCTGGACCGCGTTGTAAAGAGTAGATGAGCGGCAGGTGCGCGTGGCGTACAGTGCGTGGAGGACGTCGTCCGGCTTGTGCAGCTCGTGGACGATTTGTGCCGCAACATTGCCATATCTGCATACAGCTCATAGTGGGTAGTGAGACAAAATAAATAGAGATGTTTGCTTAATCAATTGGAATGACAGAGCTCTGCTCACCCGAACTGCCAGATCCAGGAACACTGACAGGAGCAGTACAGTACAGTAGTGTGAGCGGCGGTTTCCTGGTGTAAACACACAGTAAAGCAGTGTGATACCAGTGATGGGAATGCAACTGGAATGGTCTGAAATAGTGGATGGGTGAATGCATGGGAGTGAAATGCTTTGAAAGTTGGGGCGGATGAAAGTTTGGCAGTGGTCCCTACACTTGTAAAGCAAATGTCCCATGGTTTGTTGCATGTTTTGAATTGATGACACATCACACGGCTACATCCTGGCATCACTGACCAATGGGATTGACACACAAGGGCCATCAAAATGCTCCATACGCCTCTTGCTGGATTATAAAAGTGGAGAGAAATTTTGAAAAAACTGACCATGGAATGATGAAATGATTTCACCTCGCGTCAACTTCACTTTGCGAATCTAATTAAAACACTTTGAGCAATGTTCAGAATTTTACACCAAAAGTTGACCCTGCGTTGGAAGGTTTAGCGATGGACGAGATGAGCATTCATTGAGGGAATGAGACGGCACGCCTGCCTCTTCCAGCGCAGTGCCCCTGAAGCTTTGTGTAGCTGAAAAACCTCCTCCATGCTGCTGTTTTCCAGTGTCTAAAATTCAGCTGCAAACTAAGTAAGTGCACAGTGAACACAAATAGTGCCGTATTTATTATCACTATTTGTGATAATAAATACAAATTTATTATCACTATTATCAAAGTCGCAAAGCCCTGCGAAGGATCGTATTGCGCGAATTGAGCATATCATCTTTGGCATCTGCCGCTACGACTGCTGCTTTGTTCGTTGGTACACCCTGCGTTCGGTCACATGACCAGCGCCGACTTGAGCCGAAGCTGTTCCTCAGCTTGGCTTGACCTGAAGCAGTCTCTCTTGGAGGCATTCGGGAAATGGCGTATGATTGAAAGGAGGTTGAAAGGGGTGAAAGCAACAATGATTTCGCTCCTGGCACATCGGCCGGGGAGGATGCCGTGTGGTGGCAGCGCCTCCCTCGCCTCCTCCTTTCACCGGGGGTCTCTGGGAGGAGAGCGTGGGGTCACGAACACCTCCACCCCGCCTCCCTTCCCTGGCTGGCCTGGTGACTCTCCTCAAGGAGAGATGCATCTTCTGGGGAGAGACATCGACACTTCTCCCGCTTTGAACGCGGGAAATAGATTTCTATGCGCAATTTTAATAAAATAACAAGCTTCACCAAACCAACTGAACCATTACCGTTAACCATTGACCATAGCATGTGGTATTCAGTCAGCACAGCCAATTGCTTATCATCATTTATGTACCACTAATGGTAATACACCACTAATGGTAATTATGCCACTTGATCAAATATGTATACTTCACCGTACGTCATACTCCCAAGATGGCTGCCGCCGCCAAGCTGTGACTTCACGGGCAACAGCCCTATTGTTGTGGGTATATACGTTACCACTTCATGTCTGTTATACTAGCACGACAATATCATATACCATACTGGGCTGTCATCAGCCACAGAGCACCATTCATTACACTGTGAAACTTGCCAGAGATGTGTAAAAGAAATAAAAGTACTGGCAATTGGCAAATGTCAAAGACCAGCTGGGTTTTGCTTCCAGTTTAACTGGTCTGCTTGTGAATTTTTCTTATAGGACACAGCACGAGACTCACCCTGAGAACTTTGTCTGTGATGGGTTAAAGGACCGTTCGGGCTTTTACAGTCTATGTGGACCATAGACTGTTTATACAGTTTACAATGTGGTGAAATAAGCTGAAAATGAAACAAGCTGAAATATGCAATTCAATGGTCTTTATGTTATTATCATCATCACCATCATCATCAGTAGCAGTAGCAGTAGCAGTAGCAGTAGTAGTAGTAGTAGTAGTAGTAGTAGTAGTAGTAGTAGTAGTAGTAACACGGAACGAGGTGCTGTGACGCCGGCAGTGAATTTGGGCGAGGTCTAAACAGGGCTGAACACACACACACACAACTAACTTTGATTAAGAAAATACAGTATATTTAATAGTGTAGTGAATGCACGCGCGGTGCATTGTGGGCCGCCACCGTTGGCGGTCCTCCACCTGCCTACACGCCTCCTTAAATAGAGTCCGAACGAACCATGGCAATTGCTGAGTTCAGCTATTGCCGATGTGAGTTCCTCTATTCCCAGCTCCTCCACGAGGGGACAGCCTTTCGTTACAATACACAAAATAACGCCACCACCCTTCCGCGCGGACCACTACAGCACGGGCGGAGCCGACTGCATAGTTCCTGGCAGCAGTCGGAGGCCTGGTGGATCGTTGTGATTGGCTGTCGTGGGAATGAATATGGGACTGGGCTGCCGTGCTTGACTGTTGGTAGATGGATATAATATGATTTGGATGCCTTGATTGGCTGAGGAGAAATGAATGGAAATACACGATTGGCTGGCAAGAATGGAATTTGATACGTGATTGGATGGCAAATATTGGAGTCGTTCGCTCCCGCGGTGACCGTGTTACGAGGTCGATGCGTAAAGGAGATAGAGGTCGACTCAGTCTTCTCTTCAGCTAAATAGCTGAGGCCTTATTTAATCTTCAGACAAAGACAGCATAACATAGACACAGCCGCTCCTATGAGCGCTGGACACCAACTCAGACTAACAAGTCAGATCAAGTCTGCCCCACTGGCCACAAGTCATTGTGATTCCACACAGTGGATACTCACAAACTATTTACAATTATAGAGAGCGTATTCTCAACAGACCGCGTCTCTGTGCCTATAAGAACGGTTGGATCATTTGAACGAATGGTCAAAGTTTACGAAACGCTTAAGCGCGAATAAACAGCATAATGAATATCCTAAGAATATGTCCAAATGTCCAAAGAAAAACGAGAATGCTCCTGCTAGTAGTCATGCGCCGACTTCGAATCGAAACATTCGCCCTTACGCTGTTTATGGTTCGAATCCCGCCTCCGACAGTCTCCATGCCAGAGTGTCTTTGGGCAAGACATTGAACCCCAAATTGCTTTCAATGGGTCGTGGTTGAGCGCCTCCCATGGCAGCCGCCGCCATTGGTGTGTACTAGACTATCCTCGAGCATTCAAAGTAACAAAAAATGGAACACACTCTTGAATCTGTGCCTGAAGTGCTGAACGGCGTCATTTGGTGGTCTCTACCTCCCTCCAGTGGACAGAAAACGTAAGAGACGCCTCCTATTTTTTGTCAAGCGTGTTTTTAATAAAATTGTATGCGTGTGTAATCCCTATCGCTACCATTGCAATGTCAATTTAACAACCCAGCAATGTTCAGTAACTTCATTTCCAACGTTTGGTATTGTTATATGTGAAACAAATAACAGCAGGTCGTTTCCATTGTCTAAAACCTCAACGGCCATATGAAGCGCCCCAGAATCTGCCTAACAAAACTGCAGGGACCCAAATGGTGGTGCAGCAATGACTACTTTCATACCCAGAATGAATATATAAATAATTTGCATTGCGTTTGAATTAATCACATCCAAATTGGTAAGGGTTACAGCCTTAGCTACGGCGGTCTCTGTGGCGCAATCGGTTAGCGCGTTCGGCTGTTAACCGAAAGGTTGGTGGTTCGAGCCCACCCAGGGACGATGTCTCTTTTGTTCCGTGCATGCTGAACGGACAGTGTCAATAGACCACGTAATACACAAATGCAACCGTGAAAGCATAGACAAAGACATAATAGACAAGAAATAATTTTACAAGGAGACTACGTCTGGCGTCCTGTGTGCTAGGGCTCTTCCTAGAGAAGTGGGGTATCGTCGGCAGTTTGCTGTGGATCACGTGATCAGACGTATAGACCACGTGACCTGCATTCTACACACCCACAATCTATACGTTAACCCACGGTCTGCGTTTAACCAGCAGCATGGGATCCACGGATGGAAAACGGTGGTTCGGAGTGGCCGTTGCCGGGTCCACAGCATCCTATGTGCTCGTGCTGGTGATGAACGCCTTGGCGGGGGCGGGGAAAGGTATGGCGATGTGTGGAACGAATTCACTAGCTGTTACGTGCTCCTCGGCGTTGCGTGCCGTTGCGTGCCGTTGCGTAACATGACGTGTCTGTTGTGGTAAAAATGTAACCAGCAAAGTTCTCAACAAGGGATCGACCTTGTATATGCATTGGAAATGGAATGGTGATTTTGGAGTATCGAGTCGTGTTTTACCCAACGTTCCAATTTTAATTAATTTGTGTTTACAAACTTCCTTTCGACACAGTAAGAGGTCGTATTGGAACAATTAATTCTGAGCGGTTATTTACTAGTCTTCTTAAAAGTAACTAATTGAGTACTTTATTTTTAAATGATCACAGTTGGTTGGTTTTTAGAGCAGTTGCAAATGTAATCAATGATAATCGATTATTAAAATAATCGTCCACTAATTTGATAATCAATTAATCGGCAGCGATGTATCACTTCCTTGTTTGGCCCATTCTACGCTGAAACGTGTTGAATATATGTTGCTCCCAATTCCAGTCACTATTCCCTGTGGATAGGCTCTTTCACGCTAATGCTAAAAAATTGGAAATGTTGGGAATGAGTGGAGATAGCAAAACAGCAAAAGGTTTGCCATATCAATATTGCAAACTTGTAATAATAATGAACATTTCACAACTATAAGGAAAAATAAACCGATTAATCGTCAGTAAAAATGGCAGATTAATCAATGATTAAAATAATTGTTAGTTGCAGCCCTGGTTACTTTTAATTAAAATTCATGCCCGCTGTATTGAACGAAGATTTTCAACTTTATGTAAGTCATTTTTAAAAAAGGGGGCACAAAATCTTGGATGAGATTCATTGATTAATTATTAAACCTAAAATAAATTGGGGGTGTTATGGAACATTAAAGTATTCCCTTCTAAATATTTGCAGTTATATGGGTAAGTAACTCTAATCAGATCACTGCTTTGTTTGGACCCTGTCAGAACAATCAGTATCAATAATAAATACCAACTTTTATACCTTTCTTAACACATATTCCAGTTATCTTTTGTACAATTAACAAGTAACCAATTTACAATAACCAGAACATGTCAGAAACCAGAATGAACACAGGACTCATGCGCTGCAGAACACAGTTTTATTTGCTATAAGTATTAATGTATTATTTATTATATGGTCAGGGAGAGAGTCAATTCACTGGGACGAATACAACCGGGCGTGCAGACGGGCCAGCTGATCATGGAGCAGGAAGACGGACAGACGGACAGGTAGGCAGGCAGGCATGCAAGCAGGCGGGCAGGAAGACCGACGGGCGGGCAGGTGAGCGGGCGAGCTCAGGGCTGGATCAGGAAACGTCGACTGACGATCCGACAGGGAAGCGCTGGAACGAGGCGCCCTTTATAGGCTGGCGGGTGATCAACAGATGGGAAACCGGTGTGGAGTTGGGACGGGTGCACACCGGGAGCGTGGCGCGCGACACCACGCACAGCAAGTCGTGACAGAACAGTTTGATCATCGTTTTCTTGTTTGTTCCGTCCTCCGCTGAAACGTCTTTTAATATTATGTTGTCCAATGCCGGTCTCTATTCCTAGTGTCATGTCCTCACCCATTCTTTTGGATACTAAACATTGCTGAGCCCCACAGCAACTCAAACAAAGCAATAAAGATAACGAGTAAGCTTGGGTGAAAAACTAGTTAGAAGCTTGCAGGGAAGAGTGGGCTACGCAAAAATATGTTAAGTGTCAGTTGTTTTGTTATTAAACTTGATATAAAGAATATGATTGAACATTAAAGTAACTAAATAGTAACTTAAGATATTTGGGTAAGACTCATCTGGTTACTTACTGGTTGTAGAAAAGTAATGAGGTAGTAAATTACTTGTTATTGGAGAAAAAAACCTCGTTGCTGACCTCACTGCTCCCACTCTCAATTGCCGTAATTTAACGTGTGAATCCAGAAAACACTTAATTTTCTTATGGTCCCTCCAAAAACCTATCCACTAACCTAACCTCCTACGACATAGCCCTAACCTAACAATAACAAAATAAGAGGATCGTTTTTGGGATTCAAACTTCACATCACAGCAAATAATATAAGATTATCCAATCTAAAACCAGTCGATGAATTGCGGCGGAAGTTCGGAGTCATGTTGTAAGGGTGGGAACCCCCCGTAATGGATGTGGTTATGTGTGGGCCCAGGTCCGTTCCGGTCTAGTGTTGGCAATGTGTCGTCGCGTTTCGAGACAGACATAACACCTGCTGGCTGGACCTTCTCCATCTGGGGCGTCATCTACACCTGGCTCAGTCTGCTCATCATATACATATCCTGCTACCTCTGCAGAGGGTAACACACAGAGATGGCGCATGAGGAGTGGATGTCACTGGTGCCTCAAATATTGTAGTTGGCCTGAGGAATGCTCTATCTGGATTTCTGATTACAGCCCGTCAGTGCTACTTCTTGAGGAACTGGAAGAAGGGACTTCTTATAGGATTCCCCCATAGTAGTAACAGGATAGTAACAGATTATAAATAATAAGTAACAGATTATAAGTAATCAGATGAGAAGAATAGTAACTGTAGTCCCTTACAACAACTTTATTTTACATTTGCCCGGAATACGGGATTACATCAGTGTTCGAATTACGTGGGAGCCAAGGGGAGCTGAGCTCCCTTAGCTCCTATGAAAGAGGCAAACTTGATTTTCTGTGAAGGTCTTCAATATGTCATATTATATTACCTTAATGAGCATAATAGCCCTAAATATATCACCATACAAATACTGCCATAAAAATAAAACATGTTTCATATTACGATCACCAAGCATTCACAAATTTGTACTGAGTGTGTAAGCTGCAATGCTTATGGCTGTACTTCACCAGCACACCACTACGTGTACACTGATTCACTTGTTTTAATAAGCAAAGACGTCCTGGCAAGCAAATCGATGATGTCATTAATCACGTACCCCCACTGCACACCCTGAAGCGTTTTGTTTTGCGCTTTGTTTTGTTTTTAAATAGGCACCCACTTGGGGTCATATTTATAATGCAAACCCTGGATTACATCTAATTTCACAATCATTCACACGCCGTTGTTGTAACTTGTAAATGTGCATGCAGCAGAACCCATCAAATTATTCCTTTTGCCGCAACGTCAGTTTGTGTTTCATGATCATGACTGCTTTCCTCTAAGCCTGTGTGTGTGTGTGTGTGTGTGTGTGTTTAGGACATGGGCACGGGGGGTGTTACCGTACGGCTTTTACAGCTGCTGGACTTTCAACATGCTGATGAACATCGCTTGGCTGCTGGTTTGGGACAGAGAGTATGTATTGTGCACCAGCACATGAATTTCTATATTGACAATCGTTGTACCATCGGGCCTGTATCATGCTAGAGAATTTGAAATCCGTTGTGATCCAACCACAATATTTCAGTCCCGGTGAGACTTTTGCAGTGCATGCACCATTTCTCCTTTTGTATTGACACCGCTAGCTGAAAGGGCGTAAGAGCGACTGGGTAAATGTAGGTGGGGAAGGTGAACCCACGACACTGCGTTTGCCATGAACTGAGTCGCGGGCACTAGAGTACATGCACTGCATTATGCCTAACCGACTGCACTATGGTGCCTGCACTTCGCTGATGTTTGAGTAAATATTCTGTACAATTTTAAAAATACATAAAATAAAGATATTGGAAAAATGTACAACTTTTCCTAGCTTGGTCTCAAGTGTACGAACTCTTAGGTGCAGAGGACACATTGGGTCCTTGCTGAGTGGCATTTTGGTTGTGATCATGCTCATGGGTGTTCTGTTGTGCTCAGGGCGATGGTAGCGGCCTTGCTGGTGCTTCTCACTGTGGCTCTGTCCAACTACGGCTCCATGTTCTTCTGTTGCTACTCAATCACCACCTATACCGCCTGGCTGCATACTCACCACCCAAGAGACCTGCGATGCCTGCGCATTTTGGTACGGCCAGATATCTATTATTAAATGTGTATTTTTTTTTTAAATGTTTTTTCCAGCCCATTCAGGCTGTTTTTTTTTTCAAGCTTTATTTATTAGGGTTAGTGGAAACAGGTGAAGATGGGGGGTAGACATGCAGGAACTACGTCGGTGTTGGGATTCGAAAAACCGACTCACCGCGCCATTAAGGCATATGCTTGCTTTCCAGTGCACTGCCTAACCGAGCTACTGGGCAGCACAAATGTGTATTTTTTTTTTGACATTTTATCTGTGCTCTGTAATTTCATTAGAAAATAAATAACTATAGTACACTTTTATGACATTTTTTTATGAAGAGAAATTCAAGTCAAGGCTAATGTAACTTGTAAGTGTGCAATGTGCGTCCAATTCCTTTTACTTTCATACAACAAACTAGCCAAATTTATAGTGTGCCATTGGCCACCAAATCTCTGTAAGAAGATGTTGACTTCATGCATCGTTACTTGATTTTATTAGATTAGCAATGATTACAAAACCGCATGAAATATCCCATCAAGCAAATATAACTAATCTGGATTCCATGTTTAATTGCGCGGGGGCGTAGCAGGTTATGTTTTCACCCATGTTGGTTTGTCCCCTCGATAACTCAAAGTTGAGCACGGATCTGGGTGACATTTTCCGGAGTTGTTGGAAATGATGAAAGAAGTGATTCAATTTTGGTGCATTTCTGTCGCCTATAAGTAACATTGCTCTGAATGAAAAGTGCTATATAAATAAAGTTTGATCCGATATTAACAGCTGAACGATCCCCGTTCTCCATAGTGACGTCACGTGTGTCTCCTGCAGCTGCGCCCGAGCCGCATTTAGTCACAAGTTCGAATCCCGTCACGAGCACTTCTTTGCGTCTTTTTTTCAACCTGCAAATTGTATTTTTTTTTCATTTTTAGTTTAGACTACGTTTAGGGGTTAGGCACAGGTTTGCAATCTCTGAGTGCTTCTAGTTTATAATATTGTTAGGGAGTACCTTTGCTACTACAAGCGTTTTCCGTGCATAGGAAAACAGAAATTCTGCAATGACTTGCAAAATGTGCCGAAGCAACACATAATTTCAGTGCAAAACGGATGTTCGATTTGAGACTACTAGTGTGTGTACACTAAAAAAATGTTAGTGCGTTATATTTCAGTGCACTTTATGAGACACAGCCTAATGCAAACGCAGTGATCATGAACAGTTTAGGATGGAGTGCATCAACTGTTTTAAAGCTAGCCTGGGGAGCCAGAACCAACGAATCGTCCATGCATCGCACGCCACTACAGTACGTGGGTTTGGGCAACCGAGGCAAACATTGCCCGTTATAGGCCGAGCAATTTAATTATTTGAATGCAGACGAGGGCGGAGTTTGGTATGGGCGAGGTGAGACATAGGCGGAGTTTGGTATAGGCAACGCAAGAGGTGGGCGGAGTTTGGTTGTCAAGCCTCCACGCCGCTCCTCCCACCTACTGCGCTGTGACTGGATGACAAAATTTGATTGTCACTTTTTTTTTACATGTTTTTCAAACCCTGGTTTTACCAGACCCAATGATCGTGGACGATTGGTTGGCATTTGTGTGCGACAGGTGCTGAATGGCCTTGCTCTGTACACAACCTGGACCACCATCGCTTGCCTCATCAACATGACCGTGGTAGTCCAGCTGGAGGGTGTAGACCCTAGCGCTGCTGGAACGGCTTCTCTCTGTGTTCTACTGGTGCTGCTCCTGGGCTGGTACGTGCAGATGGCAAGCAAATGTTTAGGCCAAATTCACTCACACTGGGGAGTTTGACAGGAGAATCTGTGGTGACAAACCGACAATCCAATAATTACAAGTGGTGAGCCCCATCCTCAACTATGGTCAAGAGCTCTGGGGAGTGACCGAATGAATGAGATTGCGGGGGAAAGCAGCCAAAATGAGCTGCCTTTGCATAGCCTGGTGAACCAGAATCAATGAATCGTCCATGCATCGTGGCGTGCGATGTGTGGACGATTTGTTGGTTCCGGCTTGCCATGCTAATCTTTCACGGCTGCCCTGGGATCGGGGAGAGGGTGGGCTGGGCTTCCCTGCTCAAGCTGCGACTCCGAAAGTAGCAAGAGGCCTTTATGTCCAATCAGGAAAGATGGGGAAAAAATGTCAAGTTGGGGGATTTTAGGGTTTGGTTTGACTGTGCACACCACATTGAGATTTAACACAAAACAAGAATTAGTCTATGATTTCATTTCGAAATATCATATCTCGAACGCATGCTATGTTAAGGCACTGGCACTGGACACAAAACCCAGTCTAAATTCTGCAGCCCCATGGATCGGCGACATTAACAACCCTTGACTGGGAATGCATGGTTGACGTGGACATTTTGCACAGCTCCGGGTCAAATTATAGAACAGTTGCTGTCCAACCATACCCTTAAAGACCCATCGTGATCTTTTCTGATGTAAAGGATACAACCACTTTTATTTATAATATTGTCACAACAAATTCTCAAGTGAACCAAACTACCAAGAATATTGCCATATGAACAACAAAGTGGATTGCCCTTAAAAGTAAAATTGAATTTCGTGTGTGTGTAGGTTCGCAGTGGAGAATGTGTGGTTGGAGGTGTGGCTACGCTACGTTCACACAGTGTACCCTGTGGTAATCTGGGCTATGGTAGGCTGCGTCTTTCGCCATTTTGAGCCCTCTCAGCCATCTACCAATGCTATACTCCAAGGTGAGGACT
>OMKY01215171.1:0-11805 GCA_900302395.1 Bregmaceros cantori | reverse complement strand
CTCTGTCTGTGTGTGGTTTTCTCTCTCTGTATGTGTGTGTGTGTGTTTTACTCTATATCTCTCACCCTCTCTACCAGTATTTTTCTGCCTATCTCTCTCCCCCTCTCTCTCTTTTATCTCTCTGTCTCTCTCTCTCTATCTGTGTGTGGTTTTCTCTCTCTAGCTGTGCATTTTTATCTCTCTCTATCTCTCTTACTCTCTCCCTCTCTCTCTCCCTCCTCTACCCCCCCTCCCTCTCCCTCCTCTACCCCTCTTGCCCTCTCTTTCTCCCCTCGCTCTATCTCTCTCTACTCTCTCTCTACTGACATCTTCTCACTGTGGTTTTGTTCTTCTCTCTCTCAGCCCACAGAGCCGAGCTGTGAAGACCTGCAAGACCACAAAGAATCAGAGGTGGAGGTAGGTCACACTCCAGGAGACTGCTAAGCTGGTAGACGCTAACCCTAACGAGTACAGATAGTCTTAACTAGCTGCACTAGTCGCACCTCCAAGACTCCCAAAAGTAGGGCGGAAAGTGACAAAGGTTGTTTTAAAACTGCAACACCATAGCCTGGCGAGCCAGAACTAACGAATCATCCACGCAACGCCCTCCGCTAAACTGTACATTGGGTCTGGGTAAATCAGGCAGCGGTCGCCCGTATACGGGAGGACCAATCAAATTATTTGAATCGAAACGTGTGCGTAGTTTGGTATGGGCGACATGAGACATGGGCGGAGTTTGGTATGGGCAACGCGAGACCGCTTGTCCCACCTACTGCGCTGTGACTGGAAAACACAATTTTTTGACACATTTTTTGACCCTGGTTTTTCCAGACCCAGTGATCATTCTAATCACATGCAAGGCCTGGACGATTCGTTGGTTCTAGCTCGCCAGGCTAGCAACACCAAAATGGTCATTTGAATGAAACGATCACGATATAAAAGTTCTTTTCCCTCTCATCCATCTTTTTTTATATTGTGATGATTATTGTCAGAGTGTTCTGCATAACTATTAGTCTGTTCCTCCTCTGCTTGAACCAGCACAGTGTAGTTCCCCCGAGGGCATGAAGGGAGTATCTATTCTATTCCTAAGATCAAAGACAAAACCTACTCTATGCGGCATGTACAGCTGTACTGGATCATATCACAAAGGCGTGTGTGTGTGTGTGTCTGTGTTTGTCTGTGTGTTTGTGTGTGTGTGTGTGTCTGTATATGTGTATATGTGCCTGTGTGTGTGTGTGTGTGTGTAGGAGGCCAAAGCCATCATCGCCCTGCGGTCAGACAACCCCCGTGAATTCTTTAAGAATAAAGAAAGAGGAGCGCTCAGTGTGGACTCCTCCCCCGCCACCAGACACCGATCAGGTGAGACACACACACACACACTGGTATGTGTGCACAAACACACACACACACACTCACACACGGGGAAACACACACATTTACACAATGTATACATTAGGCGTTGCACTATGTACTAAAAGTCATACTGCAGTAGAACTGCAACTGATTAATATATGATAATCGATTATTGAATTAATCTGCAACTAAGCACGTTTGAATCTGACTGAGGTCGAATTGAATACATTTTGAATCGAGTCGACAGAGCTATTCGCTAACGCCGATTGGGAGCATCTCAGGGACTGGGCTATATGTTTTTAGCCCCGGTCACAATGTGTCCTTCACAAACCGCTCATACTCAACTATGAGGGTTTGGGTAACCAAAACAATGGCAAACTTTCCCCAATCACAATAATAACATGCTGATTCCTTAATTAAAGTGCAGTTCTAATCATTTAATTTTAGTATTAATTTTACTAATAATACTTGTAATAATGGTAGGTGATTGCATATCGTATATTGCACTTTTTTGTCCCAGCTCTACATGGAAGAGTAGGCACTTTCATGGTAATACTAACACTACTAAATAATGTTAATACACAATCTACAAAAAGTGGAGATATTTGTAATATTAATAAGGATTCAAGTTAATAATGTTTAGTTTATCGAAAACGTTCCGATTTTGAATGGGAAAATGAACAGATGAATCGATCAATTGTCCTATCACCCAGTACGTTGATATTTGTAGACATCGAAGATGCACACACACACACACACACACACACACAGACACACACACCCACACACACACTGTTCATGTGCTCATAGAAGTGACCTTGGTTTTAGATTCCATTGTTTGTGGGCAGTGTTTAACAAGATTGGGAAGTGCTGAGTCACCCCTCCCACCTTCGGCAGGTGTTGGAGGTGGGAGGAAGGTCCTTCACATCCTTCCGCCACATCCGCTGAGCGTAGACGAGCCCGTGTGTGGGTCTGAGGGATACTGTATGTCAAGCCTATAATTAACCCCATGGAATGAAACCAGATCAGCAACATATTTATTATTTCTGTGTAAAAGATGATGTTATCATCCTACAAATTGGCTAAACAAATGAATTTGGTGTTTCGCACTATACTTTTGGGCCTTATGCAGTTACAATGCTTAGCCCTTTGAATGTCTGAATGCACTTGTGAACAGCACCTTAGCAGAGAGTTAAGGGTATCTTAGCGTAAGGCTATGCTTAGCCCAGAGCTAAGCATAGCTTAGCTTTGGTTAGCTTTAACAGCATGAAGGCAGCTCTAACATACTAACATTGTATGTTAGTATACTAGCTCCACCATGCTAAGCTACTCGTTTCCTGGGTTCCGTGACCTCCCACTTTACAAATGATGCACTAGACCTAAGCATAGTGTAAAAAGTTTGTAACGTCTCACTCAAGGACTCCAGTGACGATTGATCGTCAAAATCGACACTTTTGATTATTTTTTGGGCGCAAGCGCCGTTTTTCATTCTCTATTGAGAGAGACAGTGATATGATTAAATCAGAAACTGGGATCAAAGCCGGACAAGGGATTTGAACCTGCGGCACAGCTCGACCTATGGTCTGCGGGGCATGCTCTCCAAGTGCTCGGCCACTGCGTGCCCCCGACTTTTGTTTATTTTCTGAAACGCGGACAAGAGAGAAGAAGTTGTTGTGCGCTTTCCACTGCTCCTATGATTCTCACCAAAACCATATGACCTTTTATAGCGCAGCAACACAGTATTTCTCTTGTGGACCTGATCAAAAGAGCAGACAATAGGACTTTATTACATTTGTGCTTTGGAAGGGTGGCTGTGGCTCGGCTGGTAGAGCGGCCATTCTAATGATCGGAGGGTTGAAAACCAAAAGATTGGTGGTTTGAGTCCCGTCTTTGACAGTCTCCATGTCAAAGTGTCCTCGGGCGAGACGTTGAGCCCCAAATTGGTTTCAATGGGTCATGGCGAGCGCCTCGCATGGCAGCTGCTGCCCATTGGTGTGTGAATATGTGATTGAGCGGTAAGCGCTTTGAGCACCACGATGTGGTAGAAAAGTGCTATATCAATCCAGATCTCTCTCTCTCTTTTGTGCATCCATAGATAAACTGATCGATTTTGTTTTTATCACCAACAGATGGTACTGTTTAACAAGTCATCAACATTGTCACATGTGTGACAATATTGTGTGACGAATAGCTGTAGATAGAGCTGATAAGACAGGCAACACATTCCTTTTAACTACTCTGTTTCCCAAGCTATAACACTGAACTCTACCCCAAAATGCTTGACAATTATATGCATAATCCAATTTTAGCGTTTAACTCACTGCCCTCAAAATTGAGGGATGGAGTTTGTGTTATAGTTCGGAGCATACTGTATTCTGGCCTTCTCTGGGTCTAGCTTTAAAGCCACGAATAGCATTGACTCAGCATAAAGCATTTAATGCATTACTTTATCTACTGACTCAGGTAATCAAGCCATAGTCAGGCTTTCAGATTTAACCACTGTGCTCAGTATAGTGAGGTACTGGACCATTATCCCAGGCTTCTGCCCGAGAGACATTTTGTGCATAAAACTTGATGACTCCATGTCCGGCATGGCTACTCTCGACTGTGGGGTGCCTCAGGTGTGCGTTCTCGGGCCCTCAGCGTTTTTGCTGTGTCAGTTTGTTTCTGGTTGTTTGTTCAGAAACATGGAGTCTTGTATTACGTTACAGTATGTTGCTGTTAAACTACCATCTGTCCATCTGCTCAATCTGTTGGAGTGTCTGAGCGCTAGCATCATCAGGCCCTACGAGCATCTAGTCGTTCTGCGTCTCCTATTCTTTTTCTTCGCGTGTGAAACATTTGTGCCATTTTTCATCATATTAACAATTAGCCTGGCGAGCCAGAACCAACAAATCATCCACGCATCGCACGGCGCTAGGTGGTGCATTGGGTCTGGGCAAATCAGGCGTAGAATCGAGACGTAGAATCGAGCTAGGTCTTCCATGGTAATTCTGAGAAATGGAAATGTTACTAACATTTAATAATAATAATAATGAACGTTTCAAGTTAATAATCATTCTGGGAAAAATGGCCGGATTAAGCGATTAACAGTCAGTAAAAATGGCATATTAATCGATGATCGATAATCGTCAGTTGCAGCCTTAGTCATTACACAATAATATGGTGCTGCTCTTACTCGTAGCTCAGCCAGCAGTGCCTTCAGTATTCATGTCTTTAAGGGAATGAAAACAAAATACAATATACTAACTGTTGAATTATTTTAAGCGGGCAATCAACATGCAAGTTCAACAAGTCAACATACGTTTGAATCCTCGTCAATAAACAAATCAAAAATTAGTTAATGTCTCACGGGCGACTAGCACTCGGCAGATGAGTTTTATTTAGATTGGTGTAAACAGAGAGGTGAAGTTATAGATTTCCAAAATATGCCAAAATCCACAGTGTAGGGCAATCTGCTAAATTAAAAGCAGGTCATGCATCATAAATAATGGTCAGTGCAGACCAATGCAACTTGTCACGGACCAGAACAGACACAGGACTCAAGTGCAAAGCACTTAGAGAGTCTTTAATTACTCAACAAAGTCCAAAACACAGGAACAAGGCAGGGGTAACAGACCGGGCAGGCAGGTGAGACAGACTGGGAGACGGACGAGGCGGTTGTACAGACTGGCAGGTTCACACAGGCGTAGACGGACTTGGGGAACAGGAACCGAGTGCCGGTATGGCAAGGTAAGCTGACGAACTGACAAGGAACAGAGGGCAGGGCTGGCTTATATTGTGGGGGAGGTGATCAGGGTAACGGGGAACAGCTGGGAGGACGGGACACGTGTAGATGGGAGGAGTGTAGACAGGGCAGGTGCTGAGGGAAGCCGGAGATCATGACACAACTGGCTGCAACCGTTCCGTTGCGTTGGTGTGCACTGGCTTTTAGTCCGTATAACATACAGCAACACCCAGAGAATTGACTGTGGTATCAAGATATGTAGAAACCATTAAATCCTCAGATCCCTAAAAACCTGCTGATGCCGGTGCATGCATAATTAATGTTGGAAATGCTGTGTCAAGCTCAACAGCCCCACGCGGCCACGCCCCTTCCTGTCCCCCAAAGATCAGCTGATCAGCCCCACGCGGCCACGCCCCTTCCTGTCCCCCAAAGATCAGCTGATCAGCCCCACGCGGCCACGCCCCTTCCTGTCCCCACGCCCCTTCCTGTCCCCCAAAGATCAGCTGTTCAGGTGGGGCCTCATCGGTGAAGGCTGTTGTCAGTGTAAAGAGATGAGCACTGTCACCTGGTGAAGATTGGAAAAGTGTTGGCAACTTTAAAAGAACTACAATTCTACTTCAAGAAAGGAGGGTGGGGGCTGTCCGAGAGTGGGCCACTGGTAATGTGGGACCCCTAAGATCCAGTGGCCCTGGCTCCTCCCTAAACTAATGACGTCAGTGAAACTATGGTAAAAACAAACTATGGTAAAGTGTCTAACATTAAGTTCAACTGTTCAAACTCATCTACACAACGCAACCTGCCGCAGCCGGCAGAGCGCGCCCCTTCCCTTGTCACCCTCACACAACACAAGTGTGACGTCTGTCACTTTCTCACTATTTTCTCTCTATCTTGAGAGGGATAGAGATTATCTAAATATATATACATATATATATATATATATTGTCGAATCAATATTGAACGATATGAGAAAGTATGTTGTAATAATGTTTTTGGCCATATCGCCCAGCCCTAATGGTATGCTATGCAGTTCACCTTGGTGTGGCTAATTTGATAATAATAATACTACGATGCAGTGAGGGAATTGCTATCCTTTTCTGGCGTTTGTTGGGGCTCATAACTATAACTGATAATAACTAGTACATGGAACGGTCTCATCTCTAGCACTGTAGTCACTCAACCTATGGAACCCACTGTGTGCTCCCTGAACAACAAGCGTGGTTTGCTTCCTCTCCTTCAGTGACTACTAAAACACTCTCCTTGGCCTTGGCTTCTAACACAGCATGATTTGTCACTGTTTGTATTTTATTTTATTTTCTGATTACCTTTGTTCTCTGCTTTTCATTTACGTTGGGGAACTTCATTTGGTGAATCTAGGCAAGGATTCAATGCGCTTGCATCATAGAACTACCGGTGGTGTGGATGAGGATAGAGAGAAGATCCTTTGAAAAACACATTAGTGTGGTACGATTTTGCATAAAAATGAAATCCCTGTTCTTTTGGTTTGGATTTTGTTCATGAAACATTTATTCAAAACCTTTTCATTGCTATTGCTATTTATTGCTAAAAAAAACCTTTCAATTGTCGATGCACAGCAACAAAGTATGGAGGCAAAATGCTCCCCTTTGGGGGCAGTCCCAAATTACAAAAAGACAGTAACTTACGTTATAGGTGTAAATAAATGGTACAATAAGTTTGAACTTGCAAATGTGCTTGCAAGTAGAAGCCCCTTTAACGATGCTGTATTTGGAGAAAAAAATTGATTCATAATTACATGTAAAAACTGAACACTGTTTCAAAATTCAACCAAGGCATTATAGGCTGTATGACGGACGAGGTCTCTGTGATGTCACAGCAGACTGTACAATAACAGAATTCCTTTTCTCCCTTTGTTTTCTCTCCTGTTCCTTTTTTCCTTTGTGTCGTTCTTTTCTTTTTGTATTTTATTCAAACATCTTTGCTTTCTCACCAAACACCCACATTCTACCCACCACATCACTGCATACACAATATCATATCTCTCTCTCTGTCGCCCTCTCCCACTCTCTTGCTTTATCTCATTTTTTTCTCTCTCTATCCCACGTTCTACCACCCCTCTCTCTCTCTGTATATATTTTGTTCTCTCTGCTCCTCTGCTTCTCTCCCGCCTCCCTCTCTCTTGCTTCCCCTCGCATTCCCCCTCACCATATCACTCTCTCCCTCTGTCTCTCTATGTGCTCCTTCTCACTCTCTCTCTCTCTCTCTGACTCTCTGTCTCCCCTCCCTCTCTCTTCCTTCCCCTCGCTATCCCCTCACCACCTTCCCCTCTCACCATATCAATCTCTCTCTTTGTGTGCTGCTTCTCTCTCTCTTTCTCTCTCTCTCTCACTCCCTCTCTCTGACTCTCTCTCTCGCCCTCTCACTCTCTTCATATCTCTGTCTCTCACACTGTGTCCGTCTCTCCCCCTCTTGCCTGTGGCATGTCCCCTACCATTGTGTGTGCGTGGTTCTTTCCTCACCTGTGCGTGTGCCACCCATGCGTCGCTCGTGCACACTCCTCCACACGTGACGCTCCACATGCATGTGTGTGTACGGCACGTGCCAGGTCGCGTCGACAGCCCCTTCTTCAGACAGCAACACAGCGTCAGCGCAGCCCCGTGGGGCCCCTCCGCGCCGCGCTCCTCCACGCTAGGTAGGTATGAGAGGCGGAGCTTAGGTCCAGGCAGGTGTGACGGAGGCGGAAGCTGTGTCCAAAATCGCTCCCTATTCCCTATATGCACTATAGGGGGCGTACACCATTTGGTAGGGGTGTACAAAGTTCTCCATGTACCCTATATGGTGCACTCAAAGTATCCAACAATGAACCACGAAAAATACTGAGCATCTATGTACCCTAGATGAAGCAATGTAACCCACAATGCATTGCAAAACGCAATGACCTAAACTACAAAAACAAGGCACAGCGGGAGTCAATAGCGACCAGGCAGGGCAAGAAGTTATAAATGTAAGTGCTTTAGATTTATGTGATGATTTAATTTCATAATGTTACAATAATTTTGAAGCCGCCGACTCTAGTATCTGAAATCTTGGTAGTTGCTGTTGAGTGCACTATAAGCGAGTAGACTATGTAGTGAGTAGGGAACAGGGAATAAGGAGTGATTTTGGACACAGAGAAGGTCTGCATATTATTACATACCAACCAACTCTAATTCTTCAGCTGTCAGGTTATTCTTGACTGGGCTGCAACTAACGGTTTGTTTTACTGACGCTAGCTAGCGATGGTGAATGACATTGGAACAACATACATTTAAGACGTTTGAGGGAAGGAAGTTCCAAAGAATGAAACAATGAATCACCGCCAATGAATCCATTATCAAATTAGTTGCAGATTAATTCAATAATCAATTATCATTGATTACTACATTTTATTGATTACTAAATTTCAGACCATTTTCAGCCTTACGTAGGATTAGCTGGAAAGGGGTGAAGAAGGGGGAGGAGACATGCGGCAAACCTGTCGTTGAGGGGAGGCAAACTCACGATTCACCGCACTATTACGACATATAGTGCACTGTCTTAATAGACTGAGCTACTGCGGCACACTGTTATCGAGTTTTAAAGTCTGGAACAAATATGTCTCATGAGACTAAACAAACAAAGAGGTTGTTTTTCTTGCCTAGCTCTATATTAATATTTGTCAAAATCGGTTGCGTTTCCTTCGCACCAAGTTGGTGCGTCCGAGATGCCTCACAACGCTACGTGTAGGACTACGTGGCCGCGTGCGAACCGGGAGCGGCTATTGACATTCGAGGCCGTTCCTACTACATAATGAGCTCCTCTGCAACCAATGCGATGCGCTTGGAAGCGAACATAAGTCACGTGATCGCTCGATCCTCATAATAATGGACATGAAGAGGAAATAATACCACTTAACTTATGCCAGCCCAGTGTTCTTTAGGACAGGTTAGCTCACTAATGATTTAGCTGTGTGACAGCTATGGTTAAGGAAAGCGATGGAATGGAACATAGTTCTGTAACAATTAATGTTAGGGGTAAATTATGGGTGTTTGTGGAGAGAGAGAAACAAATAAACAAATACATGTTTTGTTTTTGTTTTTTCAATTCTCAAAATTCGAGTGTACTTTCAGCACAAACCTTTTTTGTTTTACACAAATCTTGAAAGGATTTCTGCAAAACATGAAAAGCACCAAGCAGTGTTTATAACCCAGATTCTATAGTTAGGTATATATCCATATTTGGTAGTGAACACATGGCACAGTTTCTACAAAACTGCCATATTTGGGCAGCAATCTCCCACGCTGGCCGCATCAGTCGCCAAGTGTAGGCGTGGTGCGTGGTATTTTGGTACACACAGCTCAACACCTGGTTTTCTTGGAACAGGAAACAGGCAGACAGGTTGATGAACTGTACTTCCTGTGGTAGAAATGTCACTGCAGACAGCATGTCCAGTGTGTACCATCGACACTCACACTGTGATTCTCTGCTCCTTTCTCTTTTTTTCTCTTTTTTTTTTTTGGTTTGCTTCCTGCTTTGGATGGCACTGTTCTCCTTGCCTGCCGACAACGTGAGTGTGTGCCTGTGTTTGTGTGTGTCTGAGTTTGTGTGTGTCTGTGTTTGTGTGTGTCTGTGTTTGTTACTACCCAATACTGTGCGTTAGGGCGAACAGATTCCCCAAGTGCAATCTGGGACAGGCAACATTACAAAAAGCACTCCACGTGGTCTTTTTTTGCACGTAGGGGGCATATTTTTTGTGGGGGGGATGGGGGCGTAGCTAACACATTCATGTACACCCATCCACTTCCAAATATACTCACCTTGTAATGCTTCATTCACGTTACAAGGTGATATGGACTCAACTCGTAATTGGGCAGAAATTAGAATAAAGATTCTAGATTAAAATTGTAACAATAATTGAATGAATGAATGGATTTGTAAAAATATCGCAGCATTTTCTTTAGCACACTCACACCAATATCCAGTAAAAAAATGATTGATCATTGATGAGATTTTCCAGGATAAATCAAAAAACGGTCTCCGAAAATCGAGGAGTGGTCTGGTCACCCTGCTTTGTGTGTCTCCGAGAGTTCTGCCTTGTCCGCTGGGTCTGTGTGTGTAGCTGAGTTTGGACTTAAGGTCCTCACACACCCGTCCTGTAATGAGGTCCCCCGACACGTGTTTCCACGAACATGGAATGAAATGGATGTTTAATGGGCTCCAACACTCAGCTCGATGTCTGTAATGGGCTCTCCTGACTCCGGTGGTAGGGACTATCTGTCCCGCGGAGTGACAGGCCGAGGTTCAAATCCCAGTCACGCTCGCACCAAAGGCATTGTTATTTATTTGACCTTCGCTTCACCGGCGATGGGCCTGCCGGAAATAGCTGCTTTGAGCCGGGAAGAAGAAAAAAAAATGCACAACGAGGTGGGAACAAGAAGAAATGACAACCAAGAAGCCGGTGGAGGGTAGTGCAGTGCAATGTCGTAAAACAAAAGCATTTCCACAGCAACCTTTGAGGCTTTGAAAAATCTCCCATGTGAAAAAAACCCAAAAAGGAAGGAAAATGATGACACGGCCCTGAAGCATCTGAAGGTTTTTTTGAAGTGTGTTCCAAGCAAACGGAAACAGAGTCTAACAGTACCTTGAATAACACTGGCGCGTGCAGACGGTACTGTAAACTCAAACCACCGTTGGATGCACGGTGCGTGGAAAAATTACTGACGACATAACTTGTCACTATAATATATTTGAAATTTGATGTGTTTTTAAACAGGGCTCCGAACCGGTTCAAGGAACGAAAACGAAGAGACTTTTATGGAATTTTATGAGGAGCCGAAACTGTTCCGGAACAGAAACGGAACATTATGAAATCCACAAAACCAGTAAAAAAAATCTTTTTCTATATATTTTAACGTATCCTTTGTCTGGGAGAATATTTCCACTTGTACATCCATCCAACTTTCACTGTCAGTCATCAAGCCCCATGCATCTGGGGCTCCATATTTTGCACAGGCGAGGAAGCGAATGTAATGGCGTTAATACAGTTACACTGAAGTTTGAAAGTCCACCAAATATATTCTGTATAAACTATATCTACAAACTTAACATTGCACAATTTAACAAACTTTAAGAACGAACAAAATGTTTGCATTCCGAACCGGTTCAGGACCAATATTTTGGACCGATATTTACGGTTCAGAGAACGAAAACGTTAAACATATACATATCGCCCATGTAGCGGAAATGGAATGACGTTGGCATCACGAAACAGACAGAGCACACGCACGTCATGTCTGCTGACAAGTTGTAGTTCTCTTTGTAGTCCGTCTGACTGGTGGCATGAAAAGTTGTGCCGAAGCGTCATAGCGCCATTCCTGGTAAATGCAAAACGTTGATGTTCGATTTGAGACAGTACTAAACTGCGACTCAGTGCACCAAAAGGTCTAGTGCACTGAAATATAGTGCACTAGAGGCAACTAGTGACAACCGCATAAAGCCTGAAAATGGCTGGGGTGTTAAGTCACATTTCTATGGCCAGAGATGACATCACAGCATGTCGTCACATTCTGACATTCTGTAGGGGATTAACCCGGCGAGACAGAACCAACAAATCGCCCATGCATTGCACACCGCTAGACAGTACATTGGGTCTGGGCAAATCAGGCAGACGTCGCCCGTATACGGGCTGACCAATCAAATTACCAATCAAATCGAGACGTGGGCAGTTTGTCTTCAAAAACAGTGTCAATCCG
>OMKY01215165.1:0-11143 GCA_900302395.1 Bregmaceros cantori | reverse complement strand
GGTCAGTCACCCGTTGTAAAGCCCTCACCACCAGTCTATGCCCAGGCCCCGCAGCAAGCAGCATCTCCCGCTCTTACACCAATTCCAGGGCCTCTTGAAGGGTCGCTGGATGTGGCATCGTCGTGTGCACCCGCAGGTCGTCCGGTAACAGAGCCTCCAGGAAGCGGCTGCAGCCCAGATAGTCGCGGACAGCAGGCGGCATCTGTGCATGGGCCCTGTTCACCAATCGCTCAATGTCAGTGGCCAAGTCTCGTAGTGACTCGCCAGGGCACCTCTTCCTCCCACTAAGCTCAGCACGGAGCACACTCGCCGCAGTACACCTTCCAAAGCGCCGCTTGAGTGCTGCTACCAGCGCCGCATAATCGCATTTCTCTGTGCTACCCCACAGTTCCAGCACAGACGGTTTCTCTCCAGTAAGGCAAGCAGTGAGCTGCAGTGTCTTGATGTCTGTCGTCCATCCCGCAGCTGATACTATCAGCTCAAATTGAGTATGGAAGCAGTCCCAGTCCACTTTTCCATCGAATTTGGAAGTCTTTACCACTGGTAGGGCGATGAGCCTTGCTGTGCCGTCGCCCGCACCTCCGTGCCGCGTGTCCGTGTAGCATGTTGGTGCTGATGTGCCCGCTTGGGCCGCGTTCTGACCCGCAACCCCCCAGTCTCCTCCTGCGCTCCGTCGCTCACAGCAGCCGCCGCCAACAGTTCTCCGGGTGAGGGAGCAACCTTCTCCCCCGCCGACACAACAGCTCCACGGTCCACGCACCAGCCACACCCGGCCGATCCTGCCCTCGCGCCCAACTTCCGCTCTTCCTCCTCCACTTTCACCGTCACGCCGTCCATCGTCACATCGTCAAGGGGTAGACCCGTAATCCAGGCGGACAGGAAGTTCATGGAACAAGTGCTGTTTATTAGTGCTCAACCTAGGTCTGCTCTCAACCAAGCTCAGGCACACACTGAACCTGCACCCAGCCCCCTCCTTTTTGTCTGGCACCGTCTGCGCATGTCATTACACTTCTGGGAACATGAACTCTGCCAGGGGTCACACACATGCAGCAGGTGTATGCGTGGACATTACAATATCAATCAATATGCATTACAAAAATAATTTAACAAGATATGTACTATTCTACTATATTGGAATGAATTATATATATCATTTTAATAATGCAGTGTTCTCCCACTGAATAGACATCTTCACAGTGACAGACAGTGGAAGTCTTCTTATGTTATGTGATTTCACCACAAGTGTCCACTGAAGCTCTTTGGTGAAGTCTATTGTGGTGCGAGTGTGGCTTACAGCAGAGACAACACTGTCTCTGGAACCAGCATTAAGATGTAAAATCAGTTTAGACCACAATTAAACTGGTGTCTGGATATTGATCACTCTACTGCTTCTGATCTGGATTTCCCTGCAGGTTTCCATTATCGGAATGCTTTCCTTGCATCAGGTTATATTTAAACATTATATTTTTCTGTATCACAGGCTTCCATACTCAGACAACTAGACAACATCAGATCAGCCTCCGCATCAGCCTCATCATCCTAATAGCCAGTCTCTCCTACGGGGTCCCGCGCCTTCAGCTGCTCGCCAAAAAATTCTGGAAGTCACTCCCGCCCACCATCAGAGACTCTGACTCCATTGACTCAATAAAAGCCATTTCTTGGGGTCCGCGTTGGCCGAGTGGTTATGGACACCGCACCCAACGCGACCCCACCCATGTTAGTGGCGCTGTGTCAACCGCAGCGTCCGCAGTGTCGCGAGTTCGACTCCGCTCGTCGACTTATCTGCAATGGCTGCCCCCGATCTCCTCAACCCAGCTTCCGACCAATGTCCAATAAAGATGGAAAAACGGCACTGACGACGGAAAAAATAAATACATTTCTTCCGCCAAACCTACACCTCAACTACTATCTTTTTGTTTTTTAATGAAGTTGTTTTATTGGCTTTTAATTTTCTGTATGGCGACCTTGAGGGTTTCGAAAGGCGCCTCAAATGTAATGTATTATCACCTGCGCCGTGAAGCAGGATGTTTTTGGTAGCATCGGTTTGTCTGTCCCCAGGATAACTGAAAAAGTTGGGCACGGATCTCGATGACATTTTGTATAGTTGTTGGAAATGACAAGCGGAAGAATCGATTAAATTTTGGTGCATTTCTGTAGCCTATAAGTAACAATCATACTTGATCACCAACTTACCCATAGACTGCTGAGCGCTTACCGCGGTCACGTGACCAGACTTCCGGGTCGCTCTCCTTGAGCACTTGCTTTGCCACACATACTGCTAGCACTAAAAGGGAGAGGTTTGCAATCTGAGTGCTTCTAGTTATTATTTATTATTAAAACCATAGACTGTATATTATATTTTACAGTCTGATTAAAACACATACCTTATCTTTTGAAGTCTTTAGCCGTACGCAACATATTTTTGAATGTTGAATATGTGATCATTTTCTTCCCAGAAAGTATATCGTCTACGTTACATTATACACTATTGTGTTCACATATCAGTTGTGGAGAAAATTTGGTGGATCTTCAAACACCAGTGCACATTTTTTCTTACTTATTTGTTAAAATGGTTGGCTCCGAGTTAGACATTTCAATATTTCTGAGAACGTCCTCGTCAGCAGCAATGTTGAATCGGATCAAATGCAGAGACATATCAGCTATATCAAAAGTACTTTCGAAGTGTCTATGAAATCGACTTGAAAGGACTTCAGAAGTGTTTCACCTCTTGAGATATACCTCATGTGAAAACTCGGTCATGTTAAAGCATTTTCAGAAAAAGGCATGGCATCGAAAGTATCATCCACTTCTTCCAGTTTACCTTCCTTTGGAACTATGGAATTTAACAGCACATGTCAGGTTAGACCGCAAAATGCAGCAGAAATAACGCGGTACAAAATTCCAATTAAAGATCAAATTGGACCTGACAGACAGAATTTACAAATTTGCATACCTACAAAGTTGGGGAAAGAAAATTTACATTATTTGGATATCTTTTTTATGTTTCTTTGGGGCGGGAAGCAATCTCACAACAGCTCCGTGCACCGTGAACAGGCACAAGACTGCTGCAAAAAGTCTAACCAACTGTGAAACAGAGCCAGCAGACATATATTCAACAATTGTTGACAAATGACATAAGCAATAAGTAAGTAAGTATTTAATTAAGTGAACGTTACAAGACTTTGAATGACTGGAAATTTAAAATGTACTTGACCTGGGCATGTGTGGTTTGCTTTACTCTGACCTGACCATCACTTGAGACTTGAGGCTTGGACTTGCACTCTACTTTGATTCAGGGGCCAGCTGACAAGACAGGCTTCTGTTGGCTGACAGTAATATAGGAGGGTGATTGGTCAAATGGTAAGAGTGCATTTTGAAATATCCTTGTATAAACATGAGAAAAGGGGTCTACCATGGGAGGATGGCTAACAGATGCTCCAGGGAGAGAGATCATGGAAGCCATTCAACCGTATAGAACTCACCAGCCCTTGGTGAAAATGCTGGCCCCCCCCATAGACGAGTTGGGGGAGTACTTCCGGGGTCCGAACGTCACGTCCGGTGTCATTTAGTTTGCTGCGTTTTCAGCAATTTTTCAACATGGATATTCGGTAGGAACACACACCTACAGGGTTATTTAAAACGGATGGTGGCCACTTGCGTGCTATTCAACACCCAAACGCTCTCGTGCGGATCTGTAACCCACAAACGCATGATTTAATAATCAGTGCAACTCGTTCCATTTTCTCATTTCTTTTGGAATAACTAGTAGAAGCAGACAGCCTATTGGTCCGGAAGAACATGTGACCACTCGGTGAGTAACTTTAAGTCGGATTTTGACTGTATTTCATCAATATTTATGTAAAATTATGAACTGAGCGAGTGGTGTGATGTGTAACTGGTCACAAAGCAACACCTAGTGGTCGGATTTTGAACTGGCATGCGTTTTGTGTGCTCGGACCTCGGTCAAGTACCAGCATAGGCAACAATAAGGCACCAAAAGTGTTTCATCCCGACGGGACAAAATGCCAGCCCCCTATATGTCGCGGGTAAACTTCTATTGCTATGTGATTCTTGGAGATGGGCAAGAACATTTTTGATGTCCGAGAGAAGGACCTTAATTTAACATAGAAGTGTAATATTATATACTGTGCCTCAGCAGTTCATATTTGTATGATTGGTGTACTTTTTTGTAAACGACATGCTTTGTCTGATGCAGAAGGTCACAATGAAGGGTCACTGGCCAATTCGTTTTTGTTTGTTTGCGACGACTGCTTGATCCAGTGCCACAAAATCTATGCAACGTGTGGGTGAGTGACTTCTTTTGACCATTATGAGAAAGATCAAGTCCAACTTCAAGAACCACCCCACCCACTCAAGCCAATTCTTCTGAAGATTACATTTATCCATTTCACAAACACTCACAAAAACTACACTTTGAGTTTGAAGGTACGGGACGCAGTAGTGGACACATCAAGACAACAGTGTTTCAGGAAAAGCAGAAAGAAAAAAAGGTTGTGTTGTCATTACCGAGACAAACTAGCTAATGTAACTTATTTAAGCCTTGAGTAAATGTCTTGACTTGAGTAAAGAGAAAGTGTTTTTAAGGACAATTAAGACCTAAATAATTGAGTTTCCAAATTCAAGGCTTTTTAGACCCCCGCAGCAATTCTGAAATGAACTATAATCAGCTCAGCTGTGTATTATAGTCACGGGCGTAAGAAGCATGAGAAATGGCCAGAGACTGAATCACACTCAAATCCACAGGGAAAATAACTTGTTTCATGTCTGGTGCAGACCTTCACCAGGAACTTTCAGAAAAACAATTGTTTACCACCATCCAGTGCAGACCCTGAAAGTGCATAAGAACTTTTTTAATTTCAGGAATATCGTTTGAGGTTGTTGCTAGAAGCATATCTTCTTTGATGCAGATGTAGGAAGAGTCAAAGAGAGGTCCGAAGCACAAAGGGTTACTTGGATTAAATCCTGTCTGATAAAATTGTTTTCTGTGGCAGCTGATACAGTTTCCCTGGACATACCAAGTGAAGAGAAACATAACATGAAACCACTTAAAAAATAACATTATTTTATTGATTTCTCTTTTATGTCACAAACCTGATCAGATGAGATGGGTGAGGCATTGATTGGGGACTACTGACAAACAAACAAAAATAATAGAGATAATTATGGCAGTGTATTACAGAGGTAAACTGGTCCAACTCGTGCCGCCGCTTCGAGTGCATTTAGAATTGAAACCAGAAAAAAAAACGAAAATAATAAACATCTTAATTACAAATTTTCAGCTGAAACTGCCTGTAGGTGGATGTGTTTGTGTGAACATGTGAACGGGCGAGTGTTTTAGGTCTTAGCAGTAGCGCCTTCACGCCTCGGAGAGCTTATCACCCCTGACAGCCTTCGCACGTCATTAGTAGGCCTTTGTGTTGTGGACACGCACACATGCACACACATATCTTCCCTCTCCGTCTCCCTCTTTTCCAACTGAACACACACTAATCGTCGTGTATGTTGAAGAGCTTGGCCACTTCATTGAGATCAGAGTGCTGCTCTCCGTCCTTGATGATCTGCAGAGCAAGGAGACGCGTATTCAACATTAGCATCATATCGCCTTTCATTTTCTGGAGAAGCCACAGTGTGCCTTATAATTCAGTGTGGCTTATATTCAAAATTATGGATTCCCGTTTACCAGAGGTGTAACCAAGTCACAGCAACAACAACAACAATAACTTCGATTCATATCCCCTTTTAAGCAATCCTAGGTTGCTTTACAAAAAGAATCGAACCAAAAATTTAAAACAAAAATAACCAGGAGGTAGCCATCTAAATAGGGAAAGCCATGGAGTAGCCCTGCGTTTTGACCAGGGCTTTGAACCGATTCAAGGAAGGAAAACGGGAACTTTAGTATTTTCCAGGACAGAAAACCGGGAACTTTTTATGTTCTGGAACACTTATTTTAAAATAATGGTAACCGTTTAATAGCGGTTTTATTTCGTCCCTCGAAGTTTGCCCTGAAAGTCTGCTGCCGTGCGCCTTCCCTTTCCAGTCCCCTAACCCTACGGAGTGCCCAGCACGGCTGTCTGGTGTGCGCTGCTCCGGCAGTGCCCGTGCGCCTTCCCCGCAACGAGCGTCAACTTGAATTAAAACATCCAGCTGAATTGAATCGAAACACTGACTCTTAACCGGAAACGTTAAAATTCTGTTTCTGTTCTGACTGAACCGATTGCGGAAAAAATATTGGTTCAAAGCCCTGGTTCTGACAATTCCAAGTACCAAGTACATAGCATGCGGTCAGAAAATATCCCACAGGGGGTCCGCGTTGGCCGGCAACGACGTTGCCGTTATGGACACCGCACCCAACATGACCCCATTCATGTTAGTGCCGCTTTAATATCAATCATATTCCATTTATTTCAATAAATGATTCATCTCGTCTGTGCATCCGAAAATCAAAGGTCCATAAATTAATAGATAGAAACAGGGACGAATAAGAAGTTACCTTTCGTGCGATGGGCATCCTGTTGAAGACATTCCAGAGGATGATGCCCACGACTACGTTGTCCCGCAGGTAGAAGATCACTCCTTTACCGTAGTCGTCTTTGGGAGACGGAGGAGGTACAGGCGCCGCGGATGGAGCCTTCGGGGTGGAAGCCACTTCCTCGGTCTCGCTCTCAGAGCGGATGCCTGTCCCTGGGGGGGACAAACTTCAGGCTCAGTGACACATGGGCAAGTCCTCATTTACTTCAGAACCATGTTTTACCATCTTCACTTGTGGAAGACTGCACAATGTTACTACCAACTCATTCAGTGCTGCACATTTACCACATATTTACTACCAAAGACATCAAGACACATTTTTGGGAAGTAGAAAAATCTCATAAATATTCATAGAAAGTAGAGATCCCGTTCTTCACACTATACGTTGTTGTGTTCAGATATCATTAGCATATTTGAAGGACAAAAGGATCTTGGCAAAGGTAGTGAGGAAGGCTGAGGGGCTGTAGAAAAAGGCTCCATTATATGTTCCAAGGAAGAAGGAAATGATCTACCGACACCTTTCTGGAATGTCTGCTCCCCCCTTCTTTGCCCCCTTTCTGCTCACCCCGCAACAAATACTTGAAAAATGGCCCACGAAAAAACCCACAAAAAAATACGGAATAGTAAAGGCATTTGACAAAGTTTATCTACTACGTAGGCAAGTTCAGCGGTTGGTCCAGCAAAATTGTAAAGATGTACCCTACACACTCCCTATTTAATAATATGAGCAGCCCATTCCATTCAACAATCCTTGTCGGACTTCCGAATGCAGCCATCCTATTGGCCCAGAAGACATGTGACTTGATGTGAGTTTTTTGAAGTTGTATTTTGTTAATATTCTAGAATATTTATAGAGAAGTTTCAGTGCGCTTGACAGTCAACTGTGCGCTTGACTTCCGCTACGATGCCCTACACAGGCAGCTATACAGACACATACCGGATGGACGCATAACATTTTTTCTGTGCATGAACTCATGCATCGAATGTAGACAAAAGCTTTGGAAGACTTACCAGACTGTTCAGTCACAGCACGGGGCGTATCCTTGGCTGTGGCCTTGGCAAACACTCCCACAGTGGGCAGGCTGCTGTCCACGATCCCGATGGCCTCATAGCCCACGTCTGGTCCAAGGTCACTCCTGGAGAGGATGTGGAGGACGAGGCATTAAACATGTTCCTTTAAAATGGGAAAGGCCACTGAAAATTAAATGAAGGTTATTCGCTGATCTTGGAGCCGATACAATATCCATCTTGCCTCCATGCGCACACTCTACACGTAGCAGTACTTTGCATCCATCAGGCACAAATGGGGATGAAACTAATCACATTATCACACCCATATTTTTCATATTTAAATCTGGTATGCACTATGCAGGTTGTTACACAAACCAGTTTGGTTTCAGAAAATCAAACATAGCAATTTACATTTCTTTACTTCACCCCATTAGCGTCCATCAGGCTAAGCCATGCTAACAAAGTACCGCTGCAAGCAGAATGAGTGCACGCACAGAGGCAAGATTAGGTATGAATCGACTAAGGGAACTACTCATAGGTGACACCATTGTATAAGTTGTTCTATCCACTGCCTACAAGATACCACAATCACACATTTTGACAAGTAAGCTTGCTGTCAACGCCCATCTAAGTTTCAATAAAACAGGGTATCTTTGTAACCCACTAAAGGTCCTACCAGAACATGGACTGGTGCCAGTAGGGTTTCTTGGCTCCTGTCATGTTCTCTCCAGCCAGCCGCCCGCTGACCACAGCATGGTCGTGATGCTCCACACGCCGCCGGCCCAGCCGGATGTCATAAAAGCAGGCTGCGTCACCCGCCTGAACACACACACACACACACAGACACACACACAGACACACACACAGACACACACAGACACACACAGACACACACACACACACACAAACAGTGTAAGGCTGGAAAGAAACGGATGGATTTGATCATATTTATTTTGAACTTCATTTAAAAAACAAACAAAAACGTACACATTACAAAAGACTAGGAGTAGACGAAGCAAAGTGCTTATTTACTAGTATTTATCTACTCTCTT
The DNA here is from genome assembly GCA_900302395.1 of Bregmaceros cantori. Taxonomy (NCBI): domain Eukaryota; kingdom Metazoa; phylum Chordata; class Actinopteri; order Gadiformes; family Bregmacerotidae; genus Bregmaceros; species Bregmaceros cantori. Next base: position 2,531 of record OMKY01215165.1, on the reverse strand, counting down.
ATTATTTGCAGATCATAATCCATAATATCATAATCCAATAATTTGGGCCATAATGATATATTCCTTTTATCTCCTATAATTGGGGGGCTTAACTAGGGTTATTAGCACTTATCTAGTTACCATATTATTGCCCATTTATGACATTACCACCTCCTAGTTTCAGAGATGTATTCTGGGACTGGGAGTGGTGGCATGTACTAGACCCACTTTCCCTAGTGGGACTGACCTAGCCACTGGGACGCCAGTCGGGACTTGACCAACCCTGGCTGCTTCAACAAAGCTCACATGAGGGGCATGATATTGACTGAGTGTTATCATTATCAAAATAATAATTGGGAAGAACAAATTTTAGACATCACTGCTGCAGTGTCACGTGTTCTCCTCCTACATGTTTGCGATGTCTTCCCCCGATTGCCCTCGTCCCACTTTCCAAACAAAACCTGTCAATGAATGGAAAATGACAGTGGTATCAAGGGAAAAGAGGTGAAAAAATTAAGGTGGCATCCTCCGTGTGGAGGTCATGTGACTGGTGGCCTTACCGCCGTTGCGGCGGTGAGGCCACGCCCACAAGGAAGTCATACTGCACCATGCCAACAGGATGCCACTCCATGAAGATTGCAGATTCCTCGATCTAAAGTGCCGAGGCATTTAAAAATCGTATTCAGTCTTCAAACATAAGTAATTATGTTAATATATTTTAGACAGTATGAACTTTGCCCTATGTGAGACATCTACACAGCTGCTGCCTCGAACAGAAACAAACATCAAGACATCTCTCACACTGGATGTGAACTGTTGTTGACCTTTACCCTCAGGGAGGCGGTACAGGTGCATCAAAGGACAAACAGACTGAAAAATAGCTTTTCCCCCTGAAGCTATACCCATGTTCAATGCACATATGCTTCAATTTTTAGATTCTTATATGCTGCTGTGCAATATGAATGTAAAATATCTGCAAGTGCCGCCTAGTTCCACAGACCTCTTAGAGAACACAATTACTGCTTAAGACATTTTAAGAAAGTTGAAAATTCCAGTCACAACTCTTGTTTACATCATCAGATGTGTTGTTATAGCATTTGTGAAGAATATTTGGTATACTTAAGAACATCAGTGCTGATTGTTCTAGTGTAAAAACGGTTGGTGCTGAAAGAGAATGTATTAACAAAAGTAAGTCAAATTGTTATTAATATTAAAGTGCAGAGAATCATCATCAGGAAGAGAAGAATACGATGCAGTGATGCAGATGGTGACCAAGTACAGCATGATAAGGGACCTGCCGCTACGTCACCACCACAGTAACCTACTTAGGATGCCATTAAACCACATGGGGGCGCAGGACTCAGCGTAGCAGGAGTAACACGTCTCGGGGCTACACATTTTCAGTAGCACAATGGAACGCACATGCCGTCACATCCGTACCCGTCCAAATCACAGAGAGATACACACAAGTACCACCTTGCTGAGCGTTCAGTTAAAAATATTTTTAAAACATTTTAGATGAACTTCAGTCCTCCAGATACTGCAGCGCATGCACAGTTGTTGAAGGAATCAAGCTACATTTTTGACTTTTTTTTTTGGTCATTATGAAAAAAAAAAAGTAGACCATCTTCTAGATTCTCTACAGGGTTTGTTTGTTCGTGTCCAAATGTACCTTTGACTGAATAAAAATAATTTTGACAGCTCAGTTAATCTACCTCTGAGTGTTGGCATACAAGATTTTGCGCAAGTGTTAAGGAAAAAGTAAATTTGAAATTTTAAGATTTATATGATCCTAATATGCTTTGTTAAAAACCAAACATCTATTGTGAAAACAAAGCTAAAGAAATTCCCACAAAAATCTGGCCATTTTGAATTCAGCCATCTTGTAAGCGTTGGCCGCCAATATCTCATCAGTTCATGCACCTACCATGGAGCACTAACACACCGAATCTGGGACAAATCCATCCGTTCAAAAGTTATCGCGTTAACACGAAGAATCTGCTGCGGCAGAGATGCACGCAAAACCATTACATCCCCTACGCTCTGCACATCGGGGACATAATACATTTTACGCTAGGTTTCCATTAGAGATTTTTCTGTACGGTACGTATACGGTCCGTATACGTGAGCAAACAACCGTGGTGTCACCGTTGTAGCATGCTACATTGTGCTGAAATACGTGCCGTAGACGTACGGTCCGTATACGGACCGTACAGAAAATAATTTATTTTGATTTTTCACCGCACGTATACGGTACGTACTGGGGGCGTGGCCGTGTGCTCAGTGATTGACAGCAGCGCTGCGGACTATGCACTCCAGTACATGAAAGGCGAAGATATATATTCCAAAGTTTAAACCGAAGCGGCCTCGTCCACGCGGCTTTGTTGTGCGTGTGTGTGCGCGTGTGTGTATGCATGTGTGTGTCACGCACACACACACACACACACACACACACACACACACACACACACACACACACACACACACACACACACACACACACACACACACACACACACACACACACACACACACACACACACACACACACA
>OMKY01215155.1:0-10128 GCA_900302395.1 Bregmaceros cantori | reverse complement strand
AACAGCACAGACCCACAGAGAAAGGCACACATACACACATACAAAAAAGGTACAATGCAACACAAACAGGCACACACACACAGACACAAACACACACAGAAAAATACAGGCGTACACACACACACACACACACACAGACACACACACACACTGTGAGTGGAGATGAAAAATGCAGTGTGCTAGCAGGCCTGTGTGACGTGTAGTTATAATTGGGTTAGTGGCTGTAAACTGTGGAGGAAAACTGGCTGATGTCACAGAATGTGTGGAGCGCACAATGCTGGCTTTCAATCTATGCTATCGTGCATACCGTATTTTTGACAGTAAGTAATAATGTGGGGTTTTTATTTTTTTTTACAAAGGGGCGGTCGTTAAGAGCATGTCAGTTGTTGCAGCGCAGTTTTTCTACAGTCTTAACACTAGAGGTCCCCCGATCCGATCCTCAGATCGGTGATCAGGGGCCGATCAGACTTTTATCCAAGGATCGGGACTCGTAAATGAGTCGGGGAGCCAAATGACTGTTTATTTACTTTGACTATTATTGAAATTGACAATTGTGCCATATTGTTTGGGTGCTACCAATTTTTGCAGGATCAGAACTCTGTATCGGGACTCGGTTTTGGGGGTCCGGACTCGGCACGGGAGATCGGGATCGGCCGATCGTTTAAATCAGAGGATCGGGATCGGATGGGGAGCAGAAAAACGTGATCGTTGCACCCCTACTTAACACATAGGGTGGATTGCCCTATTGTGGGTCACCGCCTAATGACAACACAAATTTGTGTTAATGTGTAGCAGATCACTTCATGGATGTATGTTAAATACCGCAATACTTTATAGTTCCCAAACTGGAAATTAAGTTCTTTCGGCAGTCCTACTTTACAAGCAGTAGAAACGGTAGAGCCACTGCCTAATGTGGGACAGCTAAGAACTTGGCTTGGACGTGCCCTCTAACCACTCTGGCCCCACGCACCCCGAGCAAAGAATATTTTGACCATGTAAACGCAGAGTTAACATGGATCCGATTAGTTAGTGTCCATGTTACGGCCCCCGGCCTATAGATGGCAGTGTGTATGTGTGTGTCACTGGCTGTGTCCGAAATCGCCCCCTAACTCCCATATAGGGCACTATATGGGGCGCACGCCATTTTGTAGGGGTGTCCGAATTCTCCATGTGCCCTAGATAGTGCACTGAAAGTATATTATTAAAAAAGCATGCGAATGCCACGGCCAATGCCGACAGGCAATGACGTCACTATGCTACAGCGGTGACGTAAGTTAACAGTGACGATTCTAGTGTCCGAAATCTCGTCGCTGAGATTGAGTGGACTATATAGTCAGTGCCCTATCCAGGGGCTAGGGGTTAGGGAGCGATTTCGGACACAGCCTCTCTCTCTGTTGGGCACCGCAGCAACCCAGGAGCCTGGTCTCCCAGCAGCACTCCAAACTGTGGTTCTCCAGCTCCTTTTATAGGCCGCATGGCCAATCAGGGGAGATGAGTTTCAGGTGTGGGCAGTTGCCCTTGCTCCCCAGCAGAGGGAGCCAAAGCCAGGCTGTAGCCACCTGGCAGGGATGTATTCCCCTTCCACCACATGGCCTCTCGTGATGTTACAGCTTATATAAAATGTCATTTCCATTAGACAGGTTTGCTGCTAGTTCGGGTGAGACTTTTAGGCTATTCTGAACTTGTCTATTTAATGGGACAGCACACACCTATTGTGTCATTTAAAATGAGGGTGGTATCTTTATTGAGAGAGCTATAGATAGGATTAAATCGAAAACTGGGATGAAGAGTCGGGGGGAGACATTGCAGAAAAGCTGGAGAGGGGATTAGAACCCGCAGGGCTGCTCGATCTGATCTGGGGGCAGCGCTCTATAACCATTCTGCCACCGTTCGCCCCTCCCATTTACTCATTTTTGACAGACTTATGATTGAATGCAGCCATCTCATTGGTCCAGAAGAACATGTGACCACAGCGAGTGTGCGACTTCGAGTGGTATTTTCAAAACATCATCCCCCTATAGACGAGTTTACCCGCGAAATACACGGGGCTGGCATTTTGTCCCGTCGGGAGGAAACGCACTTCCGGTGCCTAATGGTAGCCTATGGCAACTCTGGTACTTGACTGAGGAACGGAGCAAACAAAACGCACACCAGTTCAAAATCCGACCACTAGGTGTTGTCTGTGACCAGTAAACACACCACCCCACTCTCTCCATTTATAATTTTGTATAAATATTGATGAATTACAGTCAAAATCGACTTGAAGTTACTCACCGAGTGATCACATGTTCTTCTGGACCAATAGGCTGGCTGCTTCTACTAGTAATTACAAAAGGAATGGGAAAATGGAACGAGTTGCACTGATTAGTAAATCATGCGTTTGTGGGTCACAGATCCGCACGAGAGCATTTGGGTGTTTAATAGCACCCCGCAAGTTACCACCATCCGTTTTAAATCACCATGTAGGTGTGTGTTACCACCGAATATCCATGTTGAAAAATAACCAAAAACACATCGGACTAAATGACACCGGGCAAGACGTTCAGACACCAGAAGTACCCCCCGTCTATATTTAGCGTGTAAACTCGTCTACTGGAGGTAAATATAGTATCTGTCTGTCTAAGGATATAAATAACGTTGAGGTTGATTGGTGCACAGATGTCTTGGTGGTCGGGGAGAAGGGTGAACGCGGTCTTCCCGGTCTTCCCGGCGCGTGTGACTGCGAGCGCCTTCCGGGGATGAGCAGCTACACCAGACAAGACGGCCTGCAGAAGGTTCCGGCAGTAAGTCCCGTGTTCGTCCCGCGCGTTGAGTCTTTAATTCTTCACGTCAAGGATTTCCTAACTGTGGTCGGCATATATGAGGGTGGACTTATCAAAGAGCTGAAAGCGATGCTTAACTCATCCAGTGCCAAAAACGGGTTTACGTGCGGAACACTGGTGGGAGTCATTTTGTCCCACTGTTCTCAAGGTCACTTCATGTGCCTTATTGTTGTCTATCTCAACTCTGGTACTGGACCGAGGTCCGAGCACACAAAACACACAAAACGCACCAGTTCAAAATCCGACCACTAGGTGTCGGTCTGTGGCGAGTTACACATCACCCACTCGCTCGTTCATAATTTTGTATAAATATTGATGAATTACAGTCAAAATCCGACTTAAAGTTACTCCCCGAGTGGTCACATGGTCTGCTGGACCAATAGGCTGGCTGGTTCTACTAGTACTTCCAAAAGGAATGAGAAAATGGAATGAGTTGTGCTGATTATTAAATCATGCACACGGCAAGTTACCACCATCCTTATTAAATAACGCGGCGGGAGTATGTTCCCACCGAATAAACATGTTGAAAAATAACCAAAAGCACGGCAAACACCTGACGTGACGTTCAGAGACCGGAAATACCCGCCGAACTCGTCTATTGCCAAGAAATAAATTGGGGGCAGTACCTCTATCTGTCCATCAGAGGGGGCCGAACGGCGCCTCTAGGGCCCAGTGTCTTCGTCAATAGTGGCGCCGTGTACCGCCGCTAGGGCTGTACGATTTTGCCAAAAAAATAAAATCCCGATTTGTGTCTTTGAAATCTCAGTTTTCGATTTGTTTCAGATTTCTTGGGGGAAAAAAGACAAAATGACAAAACGAGAAGTTTCATATTTCAAACAGACCAGTAAAATCATTATTATCAATGTTAACAAGGAAATCCGATTTGACGATTTCTTTTTTTGATGATTAACCCTGGTCTGTGTCTATGTCTGTAGATCTACGTAGTGAACTTGGATCTACCCTGGTCTAACCCTGGTCTGTGTCTATGTCTGTAGATCTACGTAGTGAACTTGGATCTACAATGGTCTAACCCTGGTCTGTGTCTATGTCTGTAGATCTACGTAGTGAACTTGGATCTACCCTGGTCTAACCCTGGTCTGTGTCTATGTCTGTAGATCTACGTAGTGAACTTGGATCTACCATGGTCTAACCCTGGTCTGTGTCTATGTCTGTAGATCTACGTAGTGAACTTGGATCTACCATGGTCTAACCCTGGTCTGTGTCTATGTCTGTAGATCTACGTAGTGAACAGTGCAGAGGAGCTTGCTAACGTCAAGTCGGACAGCGCCTTGGTTTTCCGGAAGGATCAGAGGTCTCTCTACTTCAAAGACCGAGACGGGTGGAAGCCAATACAGGTAGACAGTGGCTGTGTCCGAAATCGCTCCCGATCCCCCATATAGTGCACTATATGGGGCGCACGCCATTTTGTAGGGGTGTCCGAATTCTCCATGTACCCTATATAGTGCACTGAAAGGATCCCAAAATGCACCGCAAATAGTAGTGAGCATCGGATGTACCCTAGACGGAGCAATATAACCCATAATGCATTGCGAGACGTTTTAAAAATGACCTAAACTATAAAAAATGGCATTATAGGAGTAAATGGCGACCGACCATGGCCACTAGTTATAAATGTTAGTACTTTTGACTTTTTCTGACGATTGTTGAATTTTATAATTATATTTTTTATAATTATATTTTATAATAATTTTGGCGCTGCCAATTCTATTGTCCGAAATATCGGCTGTTGATGTTGAGTGCACTATAAGTGAGTGCACTATAGGGGGGTTCGAGAGTAGGGGATAGGGAGCGATTTCTGACACGGCCAATGTTAAAGAAATCGTAGCCGATTTTAATTTAGCAAGCAGACCCTTCAGATGGCGACGGTTGGCATTTGGAGGGGCGGGGTCGATCACACAAGTGTGCTGTGTCGGCAGCGTTGCAATAGGGCTGTTTTGCACGTGACGTCAGGGCTTGGCAGCAGACATTTTGGTGGTATCACGTACAGTAAAGTATACGAATACGTACAGTCAGGGCTTGAAAACGAAATTATTTTTTAAAAGTTCCGTTCTGAACGGTTCAGCCAGGCCTATGTTTAACGTTTTCATTCTCGGAACCGTTCCACCACTAAAATATCAGTCCTGAACCGGTTCGGAACGCAAACATGTTGTTTGTTCTTAAAGCTCCTTTTATTGTTTACATCTAGATATAGTTAATATAAAATATATTTGGTGGACCTTCAAACTTCAGTGCAATTGTATTAACGTTTAAAACGCCATTACATTCACTTCTTTGTCTGTCCACAAGATGGAGCCCCAGATACATGGGGCTTGATAACTGCCAGTGAAAGTTGGATGGATGCACAACCAGAAATAGTCTCCCAGACATAGGAAATGTTCGAATATATAGAGAACAGAAAAAAAATGTTTTTAACCGGTTTTGTGGATTTCATAATGTTCCGTTTCTGTTCCGGAACAGTTGAAGAAATCTTTTTTCGTTTCCGTTTCCGCTCCTAATAAAATTCCATAACATTCTGCTGGTTTTCGGTTTTCGTTCCTTGAACCGGTTCGGAGCCCTGCGTACAGTCGGGTGGTATACCTTTTATCACTGTCACAGGTTGTTGATAAATCTTTATATTAATGTGAGTGGCCCTTTAGAGACCACGGGTACACAATGACAACACCTATCTAAACATAGTCCATCGGTTCGTCCTTGGACAAGGTACTCATCTCGGTATTGAGGTCCACTGGGGCGGAATCAGGTTCCGGTGGAAGCTCTTGGAGGTCAGGTTGCAGGCGGGACAGACAGCACCCAGAATGAGTCAAACTCCAGAGGTGGTTCAGTAATCCATGGAAACTTCATCGAAATGCATGAAAAGTGCTATATAAATAAAGTTTGATTTGATTCACGTCCATTATATAGTGGCAAATACAATGGACATAGTTAGGCTGCCATCCGCTGGTGATTGATAGCATATTACCATGGATAAACCAATAATAGAAGACTTTTAAACTGACAATGTTGACATCAGCCCTATTGGCCGACTTACTTATTGGCCAGATAAATTTCAAATCAGGATCAGCCCTTCTAAGCCCTTGTAATACACACTGTCCTTCACATCCATTCATTCATTCGTTCCAATCCTCCGTGCTCCAGCCATTCCATCCCTTCCAGTCGACGGAGAACACCCCAGAAAGGGTCGGTGTGTGCGGGGACGGACGCGTGCAGGCGCAGCACGGAGAAGAGTGCGACGACGGAAACAAGATTGTCACCGACGCGTGTCTCAGTGAGTAATTTGACTGGAATGAACTGAAGTCTTCGTATTATTATTATAATAATAATAATAATAATAATAATAATACATTTTATTTGGTAGCGCCTTTCAGGTCACTCAAGGACACTTTACAAAGAGCAAGCAAGAGAAACAGTAAAAAATAACAATTGAAATATAGGAAAAGTGGATGCGAGCACATTGATTTTAAGTCCCGGATTTTGGACTCTAAATGTGTGCAAAAACTGACTGTAAATAGGTTTACAACATTTACACAGGACATGGGGTGGGTGTTTCACCCCGGGTGAGTTTTACTGGTGTGTTGGTTGGTGGTTAGCAAGGTTTGTGGTGGTTTTGTCATAGAGGTTTGGGATGTCGCAGGGGTTGTGTTTTTTTTTTGTTTTTGTTTTTTTCCAGCCCATTCAGGCTGTTTTTTCCAAGTTTTATTTATTAGGGTTAGGGGAAACAGGTGAAGATGGGTGGCAGACATGGGGGAAATACGTCGGTGGCAAGATTCGAACCACCGACTCACCGCGCCATTGAGGCATATGCGTGCTTTGCAGCGCTCTGCCTAACCGACTGAGCTACTGGGCAGCACAGGGGTTGTGGTTTTTATCTGTGCTGCTGCGGCCCCAGCAGCACAGTCGTGCCCATGCATTAACCTTGGGGTGTCATCACAGCCGTGGCGGACGCAGAGATTTCGAACCAGGGCCTTTACATCGGTGGGGCCTTGGTTTCTTTGTCTCTCTCGGGCTCTAGTCGCGAAGCGTGTCTCTTATGCTGGACACACCAGGGGAAACCTTAAAATACAACAACCAACTAAAAGGAACTATAATAAATAAGCAGTGCTGAAGAGGTGGGTTTTGAGAGAGGGAGTCAATGTTACGTAGATCGGATGGACTTCCAGAGGAAGCAGAGCTGAAAGTTCATGAAGCTTCATGAACTCCTTCATATTTTTGGTGAACCTGAACGAGACGTTCAATTGTGCTTGATGAACGTATAATTGTGAACGCTCTCTTTTTTCAGGTTATTGAACTGAGCTGTAGTTTAGTTCAGAATTTGTTCATATCAGATTTCTAAAGCCTTCCGAGCAAAGACACAGCAAAAAACACGTTCCAAACTGCACCTCTGAGAATCTAACCCAGCCTGCTAATCTAACCCAACGTTAAAACAGTTAAATATAGTTTTTTGTTCTGCTTGCACACTGTCAAGAATGTTGAAACATTATAGCTGACAGCAACATTAAAAAAGAATGAAAAAATAACTAAAAAGTTTTAGGGAACCACCCGTACATAGTTCAAAATGACCTTTGAACGGTGAATGAACACATTAATTTTACAAGGACTGAACTCAAATTACAAGTTTCATGTTGACAGTGAACTTGCCCAACACTGCATAAATATGGGGATACCATGGGGAGCAGAGCTTTCAGCCGCTCTGCTCCCAAACTCTGGAACTCACTCCCACCTGAACTACGCAATATTGACTCCCTCCCTCAGTTTAAATCCTCCCTCAAAACCCACCTCTTCAATACTGCCTATTCATTATAGTTGTTTTTTAGTCGGCTGTCTACACCTCCACCTTTCATTATATTTTGATTGCTATTTTTTTTGCTCTATTGCTTGCTCTCTGTAAAGTGTCCTTGAGTGACCTGAAAGGCACTAACAAATAAAATGTATTATTATTATTATTATTATTATTATTATTATTATTATTAAATCGACTACCTACTGTCTAATAATCGACTCTACCTACTGTCGAATAATCATCTCTACCTACTGTCTAATAATCACTTAAAAGTTACTTTCATTTTATCCCCAAAATGTTCCCAGAAATGCATCGTGTCAACTTAAAATGTAGTCAATTTTGGGTCGTGTTAGAAAACACATGTAAATTATCCTTCAAACTCATTACAATTAATTTCTATGCTAATAATTTGATGGGGTTTTTTTGTGCTCAATCAATAATATTAATCATATTTTAACATCAAATTGGTTTAGAATAATATGTGGAGAGGTCAGCACAAAACTGCAGAAAATAACAATGATTCGATTATTGATTGATTGATGGCGATTAATCGATTATTACCTTAGTTGCCGATTAACCTAATAATCAATAAATCATTGACTAATCGACTACTCTACCCTAATCAGAATACTTTATTATTACCAAAAGCAAAATGATGTCAGTAGGATCAATAATACGCAGAGATGGGCAGTAACGCATTACATTACTCCGTTACAATTTTGTATGTACTTTTTTACTTTTGGAGTACATTCTTCACAAGTTACTTTCTACTTTTAGTCAAGTAAGTTTAGGTGAAAAAAACAACAACTTTGAAATGTCAGCAATTAGCTACTCGATACATTAACTTGGCATTTAGTGGCACCCGTTGGGAACTGTTGGCACATATGTTGGCGTCATATCTCTCTCTCTCTCTCTCTCTCTCTCTCTCTCTCTCTCGGTCTCTCTCTCTCCCCCTCGGTCTCGGGCGCTTTCGCTCAAGGGGCATTCAATTACATTCTTACTGAAAGTTACTCAGTACTTTTGCTACTTAAGTAACTTTTTTGTGGAGTCCTTTTTTACTTTAGTAACTATTTGGATGACAACTTTTTTCGTTTACTTGAGTAATATTTTGCTGAGGTAACAATACTTTTACTTAAGTATTTTTAATGGCTACTCTGCCCATATCTGATATTAAAGACCAAACTAGTAGAAAGGTAACGAGCAACCTGCTGTCAAAAGCCAAGATTGGAAGCAGTGACCTGGGTGTCTACGCCTTGAATACACCCGCTCCAGCTTCAGATCCTGCACCTGCTCCCAACCACTGCTGGCTATTTCCTCTGACAGCACCAGCAGCCGTAATGTAACCCACAAAAGCTATATGTGCCTCTCCGGAGCAAAGGCTTCTATTAATAGACCTACTTTTTGATTGCACATCCTCTTCACTTATGGAGACTTTACCAATGCTATTGCAACCCTGTAGGGGCTGCAACTATATTTTAGTAATCGATTATCAGAGATGTGCAGTAATGCATTATATTTACTGCCTTACAATTTTTTTCTGTACTTTTAATATTCCTGGGTCAGGACTGGTCATTTCCTCTACGTGAACACTGAGGTGCCATTACAATGGTGTCAGAAGTGGGATCGCTTGGATCGATGCTTTGCTGACTGCCACGTATCCATGTTCGCACTGGGCGAGGGGAGCGGATCTCTCCTGGTGTCCTGCCATTCAGCGCCCGTCCATCGCGATCGCAATCGCGTTGGCAATCGCAATACGGCAAACATACGGCTAGCACTAAAAGTACCAGGTTTGCACTCTCTGAGTGCTTCTAGTTTATATTATAGTTGACTGACCCTATCTGCTAATAGAAATAGCATTGCCTGTAGTGTTTTGTGCTCACATGAGCCTCGGTCTGTTGAGAAACTACTGCATTTCTTTATCTCCATTGTACATAGATTTGAGCACTCTGACTGTGTGGGCGTCACCTACTATGACATCACAATGGTTGTTTCCTCAGTGCATGTGTGATCCAGTGTTCTGTAAATAAAGTATCTCTCTTGCTGGCTGACCCTGACTGAGTGCAGACCTGATTCCATAGACTCCTGATAACATTGCCCATGAAGTGCAAGAAATACGCAGCCACCCATAAATTAACACTTACGCCGCAACATTTTGGTGCCGAAACCCGGGATTTAAAGAAGACTGTTGTGAGCCGACGTGACCAAGAAGAATGGGAGAGTGCATGGAGCGTATGAGGAAGAAACGGGGCACGATTCGCGCCGCCACGACGAAATTAATGACTCGCATTGAGGATGAGGTGAGCGCAGAACCACCAGATTGTGATCGACTCCGTGAGCTTTTTGGACTTTTGACTATGAAAGAGGATGGATTATCGGAGTTGGACAAAGCAATTGAGGATGAGACCCCAACGGAAGAGTTGGAAACAGAGATTGATGGCGCTATGGAGTACGCTGACCGCATCGCAGTACTAAAGACCAGAGTGAAGTGGATCCTGGAGCGGTCACGTG
>OMKY01215145.1:0-15212 GCA_900302395.1 Bregmaceros cantori | reverse complement strand
AGAGAGAGAGACCCTGCTATACACTGGTGTGTGAAGAGAGTGAGAGAGAGTGAGAGAGTGAAGAGAGAGAGAGTGAGAGAGAGAGACCCTGCTATACACTGGTCTGTGAAGAGAGAGAGAGTGAGAGAGAGACCCTCTATACACTGGTGTGTGAAGAGAGAGAGAGAGGGAGAGAGAGAGAGAGAGAGAGAGAGAGCGAGAGAGAGAGAGAGAGAAGGCAAGGTGGTCCTGAAGAGAATAAATTATCCTTTTTGTTGCATTGGCCTATGGGAAGGACCCGTCGAGTGCTCCCATTTTGAACAAGCACCCCAAACGTTTTTTTTTTTTTTTGCATTTGCCAGGGTCCTCGGACATGAGTGATGTTGTGGGAGTGGGGATAGGGAGAGAGAGAGAGAGAGAGAGAGAGGAGAGAGGAGAGAGAAAGGGAGATAGAGAGAGAGGAGAGAGAAAGGGAGATAGAGAGAGGGATAAGGAGAGAGAAAGGGGGGCGATAGAGACCATGACATACACTAGTGTCTGAAGAGACGGAAGACCCCTTGCGCTCTGCGTTTCGGCCATATCATAACGTTGATGTTTGGTCATTAAAGAGTGTCTTGATTAATAGGTAGAGCTCTCTAAAGGATACAATGACTCAACTTTCATTAGATTCCACCTGAGAGAGCAACAGAGAGAGGGAGAGGGATGGAGGGAGTGAGAGAGAGGGACAGAGACAAAAAGAGAGAGGTAGATGGAGGTCATTGGCCCGACCTGGCCTCCTGTTGTCTCTCAGTGCTACGCTCCAACCTGAGTGATTTTTAATCACGTTCCCAATCCCACAGCCCTCCATGCTGGTCGTCACTTTCATTAACTCCCGCCTCACGGACACCGTCCCTGCCCGACCAACGTCCGACCGCGGTGCTGCCCCAGACGCCTCCGATCCCAGGCCCCTCGCCGGGCGAAGAGTGCACACTCAGACGCTAGGAGGGAGCCAGAGAGATGGAAAGAAACTTGATGAATGAGAGAGCGAGTGAGAGAGGGTGAGAAAGACAGTGGGGGAGAGAGAGAGCAAGACTGACAGAGGGAGAGAGAGAGGGAGGGACAGAGAGAGAGAAAGATACAGAGGGAGAGCGAGGGAGGGACTGAGAGAGTGAAAGATACAGAGGGAGGGAGAGGGAGAGTGGGAAAGACAGAGTGAGAGAGAGCGAGGAAGACAAAGGAAGTGAGAGAGAGAGAGAGAGAGCAAGAAAGAGTGGGAGAGAGATAGAGAGACGGAAAGAGAGAGTGTGGGGGAAAGATGGAGGAAAAGAGAGCGGGAGAGCGAGAAAGACAGAGGGAGAGGGTGAGAAAGACAGAGGGAGAGAGAGGGACAGAGAGAGAGAGAGAAAGATACAGAGGGAGAGAGCGAGAGAGTGGGAAAGACCAAGTGGGAGAGAGCAAGAAAGAGTGGGAGAGAGAGGAGAGACAGAAAGAAGGAAAAGAGAGCGGGAGAGTGAGAACGACAGAGGAGAGAAAGGGAAAGACAGAGGGAGAGAATGGAAAACACAGAGGGAGAGCGAGATTAGAGAGAGACAGAAAGACAGAGTGAGAAAGACCGTGGAAAAGAGTGGAAGAGAGAGACAGACAGAAAGAGAGAGTGAGAGAGAGAGAGAGAGAGAGAGAGAGAGATAGAGAGAGAGAGACAGTGAGAAACACAGGGAGAGTAGGGAGGTGTAGAATGACAGGGAGCAGGCTGATGGTAATTAAGGTTTACTCTAAAAATAAAACCTTACCTCCCACCGTCTCCAGCTTGGCCCAGCAGCATCTGGTCATCAAGGACATGTCCACCACACCACACCCTTCAAACTAACACCATTACCACAACATGGCCCCTTAAAGTTCCACTATGCAACTTCTTTCAAGTTTTTTTGAGGCAAGCGCCATTTTTCATTCTTTATTGAGATGGTGCTAGGATTAAATCGGAAAGTGGGATGAAGAGTCGGGGGGAGACATTGCAGGAAAGCTGGAGAGGAGAGGAGAACCCGCGGCACTGCTCGACATATGGTCCAGGCGGGTTGGTTGGCAGGGTGCTCTATATCCATTCTGTGAGGCATCCCTTGCCGTTCAGGTCGTTGGGTCTGGACCAAGCAGAGACCCAATCGATGTCATTTGTTCAGATATGGGCAGAGTAGCCATGAAAATTACTTAAGTAAAAGTATTGTTACCTCAGCAAAATATTACTCAAGTAAGAGTCAAAAGTCATCATCCAAATATTTACTCAAGTAAAAGGTAAAAAGTACTCCACAGAAAAGTTACTTAAGTAGCAAAAGTACTGAGTAACTTTCAGGAAAAAAAATTGTCCAAAAAATGTGACAAATTCTCAAAATGTTATTGAATGCCCGAGAGAGAGAGAGTGCCCGAGAGGGAGAGAGAGAGTGGCCGAGAGGGAGAGACCACCTAGAGATGGAGAGAGATAGAGAGAGAGAGAGAGAGAGAGAGAGGGACCGGGAGAGGGGGAGGGGAGAGAGCATCTGAGTGGGAGAGATATGACGCCAAAGACCAAGTTAATGTAACAAGTACTGAATTGTTGACATCTTAATAGTGGTGAGAAAAAAGTAGTTTTTTTTTTTCACCTCAAATTTACTCGAGTAAAAGTAGAAAGTAACTTGTGAAAAATTTACTCCAAAAGTAAAAAAGTACACACAAAAATTGTAATGGAGTAAATGTAATCCATTACTGCCCATCTCTGCATTTGTTCAATACAGAGCCCTGTGAAGGCAAAGATTTGTGCGAAGAGAGAGGTGGGCGGAGTTTGTTCCTCCTACTCCCCGTCACTTGTCTCACCTACTGCCCTGTGATAGGATAACCTGGTTTGGATCCTCCCCTTTCTCTGCTTAATCCGGACCATTTGTTGCTGTTGCTTGGCTGCTTGTCATTTGAATGAGAGGAGGACGCAAACATGACAGGCAACCATACAATATTAATCATGTAATAACAATCACATGATGTGTAACAGAACATCATCACCTCCCTGTCCCACCTATCACCCTCCTCCACCCTGTATACAATTTTCATACATTCATTACATTCAAACATTCATTAAAAACTTAACTCATCCTTTACAAATTCAGCCCGTCCCAGTGCCAGGGTTTTTTCCAACATGCGAGTGTTTTTTCAAGACCCATTAAGTTCTGTGTCCTTGTGAACAAAACACATAGCAAAGGAAATTTCAGACTTCCCTTTATCATCAGTATCAAAAAGAGGTTAAAAGAGGCGCTGCCTGGCGGTCAGAGGCGGTACTGCACCCGCATATTTTTCTTGTTTTCTTCTTTTTTTTTTCACTATTAAAAAAAAATTGTCTGGTACTGAACGAGTTAAGGATTTCTAGCTGCTTTTGTTGGGGGTTCATTTTTTACAATCTGTAAACAACATACGTCCCCAAAACGTGAAAACAGTTTACAACCACTAGTGGCCTTGAAGCAGTCGATGTACTCCATAACACAAGACTCATACTCATAACTCCTCGGCTTCATACGGTGCCCAACCGTTTGTATCAAATGGCACCCTTTGAAGCTATCTCAGGCAGGTCTCCGTTGAATGCCTCTAAGAGCATCATCATCATTACTCGTCTTATCAACCTTCTCGTCTAGTTTGGGAGCTCCGATGAATGTTTCCAGACCCAGGCTGCAGCGCGTCGTCAAGGCTGCAGAGGAAAATAATTGGAAGCGGCACCAATCCCCCGCCTAAATAAAGAATGCGGTTGGTGCACAGCACTTGATCGTAACGCCACACAGGATGTGAGAATAATGAGGAAGAGCAGAGAAACACCAGGGGCACAAAAAACACACCAAACGGCCTTAAACATTGTTTCATTACAGCGAGACGCAGGGCGAACTCTCTGCAGAGGGGCATGGATTTTTAAAATCTGCAGCGAGTAAATGAAGCTAGTTTCCTTCTTTGTTACTTCATTGTAATTTTCATTATCTAGTGCAAATGGTGGAAGCATTGTGGTCATTTGTATGTGTGCTTTGTAGTGCACTGTCTTCCTGAGCTACCGCAGCGGGCTGAAGAAATAATTTCAACTACATGTCAAAGTACTTCTGTTCTTTATATATATATTTGTATATGTATATATATATATATATATATATATATATATATATATATATACGCAGAGTGAAATTCATCCTCCGCATTTAACCCATCCCTGAGGAGCGGTGGGCAGCCAACCCTAGATTCTGGGCCAGTGCCTTGGCCAGGGGCACTGAATGGAGCAGGTTAACTAGAACATGTTTTTGGAGGTGCGGGCAACCGGAGTGCCCGGAGGAAACCCACGCAGACACAGTGAGAACATGTAAACTCCACACAGATTCGAGCCCAGGACCTTCTAGCTCTGAGGCAGCAATGCTAACCACTGAATGTGTGTGTGGGTGTGTCGCCCTCCTCCAGGTAACCCTTTGCTGCTAAACCAATCCATCCCGCCCCAGCTGACTGTGGGTCGTCCGTTCGGGGCCTCTCTGTGCTACCGTGACGGCCTGGATGCCAAGGAGCCGCTGGAGCCACTACCTGACGTTGCCGTCAAGGTACGCACCTTTGTGCTGCCGAACAACAACCACACGTAACCGTATTAGACAGCCTGAGTTTGATGTTTGCAATGCATAGAAAGACCACAGAAGAAGAGGTCTGGCATCCTAGCATTCTTATAGCCTGACGAGCCAGAGCCAACAAATCGTCCACGCATCGCACGCGATTAGAATGACTATTGGGTTTGGTAAAACCAGGGTCGAAAAACGTGTCAAAAAAAGTGTCAATCAAATCGTGTTATCCAGTCACAGTGCGGTAGGTGGGACAAGCGGTAGGTATGACAAGCGGTGTGGAGGAATGATAACCAAACTCCGCACTCGCCTCTCGACTTGCCCAGAAGCAATGTACCGTCTAGCGGCGTGCGATGCGTGGACCATTTGTTGTTCTGGCTCACCAGGCTAGCCTTCTTACCGTGTGTTGACACCAGTTAGAGCACGGCGTCAATTAATAATTAATCAATTAATTTTGATGCGATACATGACATGCATTCAGATTGTGGCTCGATAAGGATTGACGCACTGGTCCCCGCCCCCCTCCCCTTTGACACTTTTCCATACCGCGCATTTAACGAGCCACTCATTTCTCTGTCAGACGCTTATTTACGCGTCAGTTGGCATCGGCTCTGACGGCGACGCCCCCGTGTCAATTGACGCTGGGTGCCAATTATTGGGTCGTTTGACACAGCTAGGTGTCTTCCCATCCGCTTACATGGCATTTTCAGGACTTCTGATGCCGGTACAGCCGTCAACCCGGAGATATTTAAATAGCATGCAATGCCGCTTTTGTTCAACAGGTTGCAGCACAGTCATAGAATTGTCAAATGAAGAAAAATAATAAGATATACAGACAACTTGACCAATCAAAACCATGAAACCAGTAAGATGTTTAGCAAGGCATGAGTAAATTGTTTTTATAAATCATCCCAGGTGCAGAGCTCATTTATGATGTCTCTGGGCGTGGCCGAGCGAGCCGACGTGCACAGCAAAGCCCCGCCTCCATCCGATGCTGCTTTCCACACTGCCCGCGGCCCCAAGCTCGACTCCTGTGGTGCTCCAGAACGAACGGCCAACCGTGCCAACCCTCCGACCGTACCACCGCCGCCACTACCGCCGGGCGTGGATCCGCCTCCAGAATGCCTGGACACGTTCAGGACCGCTGGCGTGTTTGGACATGACGGAGGCCGATTAGTTGTGCCCAACACAGGTGAGACTTTGATTCGTAACAATTACAAAAAGGCTAACTTTTTAAAATTTCGAATTATACGATATATGCTGTATGATATATATCTGATTGTATGATTAGTAGTTGGTCAGCAGGATAACTGAAAAAAAGTTATACACGGATCTAGATGAAACTTTGTACAGTTGTTGGAAATCATAAGCGGAACAAGTGATTCAATTTCTGCGCATTTCTGTAGTCTATAAGTAACATAATAGCGTCAAGATCATAGACTGTATATAAAAATGGACACCGCGTTCATTTTGATGTCCGTGCCTACTTGCGGGTTGGTATGGGGAGCCTAGTCTCCTAAAATCAAGCCCTATGGGAATTCCAATACAAATATTCCAATCTTAGCAGCCTGTTTTAACCTATTTAAAGATCTTTCCTAATTGATTTTTAATGTATATTGCCGGGATAATTATCTGTTAATTGAGTGAGGGGGGTCATAATTTCACAAACGCGTCAGATTTGGCGTTAATATTTTTTATTTGAGCTCCCATAGGATACCAATAATTCTGACTCTGTCGTTGGCGTCCCTAGCGGACAGTACCACCGGAAGAAGTTGCGTGTGGGGTGTCTCTCTCTCATATACTGTATAGCATCTCTCCTTGTCGCTGGTATACGTTTAACAATGGCAGCTCACAGTCGGCGTGCACAAAAAAATGTATTAAAGCAATGGGATAATGTCATGCATGCTGCGTGCGTCTACTTTATATACAGTCTATGGTCTGGATGTTTCGACATCAGTGACCGCATGGCCTTGCTGCAGGTTTGCACTATCTGAGTACTTCTAGTTATGACTATATTAACTCTCATATCTTTTTAGCAATAGCAAAAGGTGCAATCAGTTTTTCCCCAGACCGTATAAATAGAATCATGTTTTAAAGGTGTTTCTTTGTTTAAAATAGGCTTAGGATATAATAGTGGACCATTTGAAACTCTATTCTGGTCGTGTTGTGGTTGCTTCACAATATTTGCCTAAAGTGAGCATTTTGAGGTCCTCCCAGATTTCGGTTAGTTTTGAAATTGTGAATTTTTGTGACATCACAACGTTCACAAAATTCAAAACAAACCCTTATCGCCCCCTACAGTATAAGTGTGGGACTGCATCAAAATATGTCAACTAATTACCAAAAGTCGATGATATTGCATGTTGGGTCTATTTACATGGCATATAGTCCACTTTAGTATGCACGTGCACATTTTTGTGTTTGTGTGTAACTATGACAAGACAAAGCCTCTGTTCGGGCTTTTTACTCTGCGTGTTGGGGTTCTCCCATGTTCCCATTGAAATGCACCAGTGTATGTTTGTGTTACACGCGAAAGAAAAAGATTCAAATGTTTTAAAACATACTAAATATTTGATTACTTTTTGTTTACTTGAAATATAAGTATTATATGAGTAAAGATTCTTTCCCATGGCCCCCTCAACTCATCCTCCCTGCTTCCTGAAAAGAGTCACTGAATGAATATTTTGATGCACTGATTCACTTGATTCAGTTCAATGACGCAAACGGGTTTTGCCCATCACTAGGCGGTGATGGTGGTGGTGGTGCGATATTCAGCGAAATTCATAATAATCAACTTCTTCAATGGTCTAAAAAAATTGCAGTTTTAAAGTAATACATTTGATTATTATGTTAATTTATTATTTTTCTTAATTTAGCCCCAAACATGACGATTACACATTGTTGGGAGATTTTCTACCGTTTTAAAATAGTTTTTATCTATTTATATGCAAAATATGATACATTTCAAACACACGCGATGTCACCCCAACTTTATTATAAATACTTATCTTGTATGAATATTTGGTGGGATAGACCGCTGCTCCAAGCCAGCCACACACACAGTCTTGTTGCTGTGGCTTCGATCACAGCACCTGCTGCGCCATGAGATTGCTTCATATACTGCACGTCTGCTCGTCCCTGCTCTCTCATCCCCCTTTCACACTAAGACTGTCAATAAAGTGAGAAAATGACGATTGCGCCCAAAAAAGATAACACTTTTTTTTTTTAAATCAAATCAATCAATAAACACCATGTGCACCAATGATTCATTGGTACACATTCTGCTACAAGAGGCGATAAAGAAGAAAAGTATAGTAAGAGTATAAATATATTCCATTCTCCGTGGATAACCAATATTGCATTAAGATGCATCAACTACTGTTGGAAAAACACCCGCCTCTAATTACAGCCTATTCAACAGTCGCCAAGCTATAGCACCGATCTGGCATCGGCCAGCGGTCCTCAACCCTCACCATTCTACGAGCACTCTCCTCCAGCACCTCTCGAGGAATGAGAAACATGTCATTACTGAACACATCCAACGCCAAGGACGCACACCAGAATTCCTAATGCTCTCCTCCGCTATCCAAGGTTGAGTAGTTCCTTTTGATCTTCGCCTGTTTTTCTTACACTTCACATAGTTCTCTCTGAGGTCACGCTGCTGTAGAATGCGTACTCAGGTGTACTCAAAATCTATGCATCTCTTCTTTCTTCGGGGACAACTTAATTTTTTATACTTTGTTAGCGCAGTTGGATGTAATCCGCTATAATAACAGACGTTACACTAACAGATTACGCTTTGAGGAACTTTGTAATGTAACGCGTTACTTCCCCTAGCTGGTAAACCCGTCCTAGTTAGATTTTTCATAAAGCGGTTGGTTACTCGTCTATGTCAAGTCGCTTTCGCCGCACAGAATGGCTGAACGATTTTTACAAAAAATTGAAACCTCAGTTTTCGAAATTTTCAGTTTTTGTCGTTTTTTCAAACGGCACTATACATTAACCATTCATTTCACCAACAGCTAACAGCTAACAGCCGACTTGTACACAGTTGGAACAAGTTGAAAAATATTCTGTAATGATCTTCGTGCATCGTGTGTATCATCACTACGTCATTTTGGTTTAACGCAGTCGTGCTAAACAACCCCCAGGCCCAAACGAAGCCGAGTTGCAGTCGGGCGAGTGTTAACGCTGGATGAATGGAGTTGGCGATTATCACCCGGCTCTTTCGACCTCTCTCTTTGAAATTATAATGAATCGACCTCAGTCGGAAAGCGCTCAATTGCTCGGAAAGCCCGCCTGAACGCCCCAAAAAAGGATATACAAATGGCCCGCGCGTTGCGCGCAGCAGTGAATGGCTGGCTGGATGTGCCTCCATGACCGCTGTTGTGGTGGATCCGTGGCGGTGTATACATGAACACTTTTTAATTTCATTATAAAACAAGTATGAATCTTACTTTTAATTGGGTTTTATTTTCGCTAACGGAAAGTAATCTAACTCGCTGCATGTTCCAATCAGTAATCCATTAACGTAACAGATTACTTTTTAATGCTAATAAAAAGTAACCTTACGGGATTACAGTGAAAAGTAACAATACCCAACTGTGTTTGTTACATAGACATTTTAATCCCAGCAAACAGGGGGAGGCAATTATAGACGTAACAAGACAAGTCTAGAACATTACAGTTGGTAAACTGAGTTATGTTGGTATGAGGAGTCCATTATGGGTAAATAGTTTGGTTATTTGATAGGATCCGTTGACGTGTTATGGCGGAGTTAATGCATATCGTCTTTCAAGGAGGGTATCTAATAGGGCTGACCCCGTGGCGCAGCGGCCTTAGGCTCCAAGCCAGCCCCTTACATAGTGTTGTTGCTCTGGATCAGCCGTTCGAGCATCATCCTCTGTTTAGAGTCCTCTTTCCAGGTGCCGCTGGGTTGGACTTGACTCTCATTATGGCTTTCTTCCACCGGGCCACGGCCACTTCCTGGTCGATGCCAAGTGCCTTCATGTCCTCCAGCACGGTCATCTTCTTAGGCCACTGGGTCTTGTCCTGTCTCCGCTGTACGACATCACCTTCTTCACCCAGTCGTTCTCCCTCCCTCTTTACGTGTCCATATCAGTCTGCCTCTCCTCACCACATCCACGATAGTTTCCACTCCCATCCTCTGCCATAGCTCTGCACTGGTTTTTCTGTGCTTCAGCGACACACCGCACATACATCTAATCATCCTCATTTCTCCTCTATTTAGCCTCTCTTCGTGCTCCATCTTCCAGACCCATGTCTCACCTCATGTGAGCATTGTGTCAATTGATCCATAGTTGACGTGCTTTCAGGTAGTGACTCAATTCAAATGGACACGCCACTCTCTCCCCTCTCCCATCCACGCTCCACTTCAATTTTTCCGTGTCCCACGCTTGACGCGCTACTCGTTTCTGCGTCTGGCACATTTTCGCGCCAATGGCCATCTGCTTTGACACCGACGTCCACGTCAATTGACCCCGGATGCCAATTCTTGTGTGAGTTTGACACTGCCATGTCTCTTCCCATCTGCTTATACGCCCAGACTTCTGATGCTTTTATGAGTATCAACTAATTTTGCTGGAAACACACTTTTAGGCCGAGATTTATTTTTTTGTGATCAACTTTTTTAATTTTCCCTATCACGAGCAGTTCAAGGTATGGTGCAGAAATGTCTTTTTATGTTTGACAAACAATAAGAAAAATCTGAATGACAAGAAAGGAAAAATACAAAAAATAAAACAAAACCTAAAATACACTAAATAATGAATTCTCCATTCCCCTCCCACCTACCCAAGCAGTGAATGGTTCCTACCTACAACATAGGCAATACCAATCCCTGTTTTAAGTCCACAAAATTCTTGATTTTATTTTAGTTGCCAGTTCTGTCCAGGAATTCATTGTTGAAGCTTAGGCTCTGGTTATAGTTGCAGTTAATTTTTTCCAATAAAGCTACATCATGGAAATATGAAAGCCATTACTTTGTGCTAAGGTTGTGCGGTCGCAACCACCGTTGCACCAGCACTCATTAATATTTTGTTTTGTTTACTGTGATTTCCAATTGGTCTCCGAAATCGTTTAGGAGGATAAATAATAGGATCATTGGTATAGCAGTGTCCAGTAAGTCAGATAAAATAGACATTCATACTACTTCCATACCTGTGTCTGTGTCCAGGTGTGAGTGTGCTGGTTCCTCAGGGTGCGGTGGCCGAGGAGTCTTCTTGTGACCTGTATGCTGCTGTTGGCCATGTAGAACCCAGGTAAGAATCACTGGTTAACACCTGGTGCAAGTTCCCCTCACCCTTCCCAAGTTTCCCCTCACCCTTCCAAGTTTCCCCTTCACGCTTCCCAAGTTTCCCCTCACCCATCCCAAGTTGCCCCTGACCCTTCCCAAGTTTCCCCTCACCCTACCCAAGTTGCCCCTCACCCTTCCCAAGTTTCCCCTCACCCTACCCAAGTTTCCCCTCACCCTTCCCAAGTTTCCCCTCACCCTTCCCAAGTTTCCCCTCACCCTTCCCAAGTTTCCCCTCACCCTTCCCAAGTTTCCCCTCACCCTTCCCAAGTTTCCCCTCACCCTTCCCAAGTTTCCCCTCACCCTACCCAAGTTTCCCCTCACCCTTCCCAAGTTTCCCCTCACCCTACCCAAGTTTCCCCTCACCCTACCTAAGTTTCCCCTTACCCTACCTAAGTTTCCCTAAGTTTCCCCTCACCCTACCTAAGTTTCCCTAAGTTCCCCCTCACCCTTCCCAAGTTTCCCCTCACCCTACCCAAGTTTCCCCTCACCCTACCTAAGTTTCCCCTCACCCTACCCAAGTTTCCCCTCACCCTACCTAAGTTTCCCCTCACCCCATCAAGAACTTCTCAAATCATATCCATCTGTTTGTGCTGATTAATTTGGTCTAGAGTAAGCAGGTTGGAGAAAAGGTGTGTTAATCAAATGAAGTTATCAAATCACAAAGCTGTAGGTGTGACAAGTCGCCTGGAGGCCCACGTCTTGAGACAAACAGGGTCCACCTTAACGGGCACTGATTGGATCGCCTGAATGTGGACAACAATTTGAGATAGATCCAGTGATCTTTTTAATAGCTTCTACACACTTTTTAGTTGCCCCACCGACCCCCAATTGGGTCCGTGCGGCTAAGTGACTCAAGTAAGATCAGGGAATAAAATATTTCAGTATGAATTCTTTTTTTTGGTATTTTTTGGGTGCAAGCACCGTTTTTCCATTCTTTATTGTGAGAGATAGTGACAGGATTAAATCGGAAACTGGGATGAAGAGTCGGAGGGAGACATTAGAGAAAAGCCAGACCGGGGATTTGAACCTGCGGCACTGCGTGATCTATGGTCTGGGGCACGCGCTCTGTACTCGCTTGGGGCGAGTACAGAACCCCACCCCTCCCCAGACCCGTGTTATACCAACACAAGAAGAACAACAGAAGCTAAGAAAATAATAATAGTTCAAATGGTTAAAAAAGGGGGGAAATGGAACAGAAAAGAAAGGAAGAGAAGGAGAAAAAAAAGAAATAAGGTCAATAAATACAATAAAAATATACATATGTGTACATATTATATACAAATATGCATATATAGCTTTATATGGCTTTCATGTTCCAATTCTAAACACTTGATGTGTCCCACATTCACAAACCAAGGTAGTCAGACATTCTGTGGTTGAAGGAGGCAAAGAAACACAAGTGTTGACGTTCTCAATGATCATTTTAATGGAAGTGAAGTCTGGCCTTCCAAGTAATTAATGGAGGGTTGGTGGCGTTTTCCTTCAAGAAAATGCAACATCGAAACACTAGATATGTCTTGTGGATTTACAACATCGGCATCACCTATTCAACCATAACCATTGTTGGATTTCAACAACAGTATGTATGTTGTATTGGTTTTCTTTTTAACATCCAATCACAGGCAAACAAAATGTGAACTTATTTAAAATGTGGGCTGTATATATTTTTAAAAAGTCCTCCCTTTTAAATTTCAGCTTTCATACCCTCACAGTCTGGTCTGTGAAAAGTTGATTTCTTTTTCTTTTCTTTTTTTTTTTTTTTCTCTGTCCACAAAGTCTGCAATCAGATGTTCTGCTGCCTGGCGAGTTTCTCCGTCTCATCCGCTCTTCAGAGGCACCGGCAAACTAGCGCTCCGCCTCTGACGCAGGCGCCATCATAGCACACCCATTAGGCTGTTTGTCAGCCGCATGGGACGCGGAGTCTGGAATCATTTGACCGACTCCACTGACTGATGTGTGATGTGTGTGTGGGTTTGTGTGCGTATGTAGAATTTATTTCCCTTCCAACTCCCTAACTAAGGTGCCAGCCGTCATTACAGCAACATTGGGAGGGTCTAGAGCACTCTTCTTTCTGAACTGAGAGCCTACTCTTCCATACAAGGAAACTTTTGCTTTGACAGACTATGGCTGTGTCCGAAATCGTTCCATAGTGCACTATATAAGGCATAGGGAGCGATTTCAGACACAGCCAGTGTTGGGCAAGTTCACTTTCAACGTGAACTTGTTCAAATTTCAGTTCAGTCGTTGGACAATCAATTTGTTCATTCATCGTTCATAGGTCATCATTTTGAACTATTACCAGGTGGTTCCGCAAAATGAACTTTTTCATTCTTTTTTTCGTTCTTTTTTTCGTTCTTTTTTATATTCTTGGTTTTTTATATTCTCTTTCGTTCTTTTTTGGTCAGCTATAATTCATAATTAGGGACTGGGTTAGATTCTGAGAGGTGCAGTTTGGAACATTTTTTACTTTATTGCTGTGTCTTTACTCGGAAGGCTTTTAAAATCTGATATGAAGAAATTTTGAACTAAAATACAGGTCAGTTCAATAACATCCAAAAAAGTGTGCGTTCACAATCATACGTACCTCAAGCATAATTGAACGTCTTGTTTACGTTCGCCTAAAATATGAGTTCATGAACTATCGTTCTTTGAACAAGTCACGACACTACGGGCGCTATGATCTTAAGCCTGGTTTTTATTGCCAAAAAAATAGATGGAGTATAGTACCTCTATCTGACCATCATAGGGCGTCATATGGGGGGGCCCTATAAAGGGAGCGTATAGTAGTGGCATATATTACCACCTAGCGGCCACTATCGGCACGCATTTATTTGGAATTTTGTGAGAAACCAGAAGTTTTTAGTGATAATCACCTCTGTTGTGGAGGCTATAACTAAAGAATGGAAGGAGAGTCTGATGTTTCCTTTGCCATGTGTTTTGTTGACCAGAACACAAGTTAATGTTCTATGGGTCTTGAAAAAAACCCTGGCGCTGGGACATGCCGAATTTGAAAAGAGACACCACGAGGGCCAGCCCCTAGAAAGCTTTTAATCATTTTTAAAAATACATTTGTATTGACATTATTTCTTTACAGGGCTCCGAACCGGTTCAAGGAACGAAAACCAAAACCAAAAACGAACAGAATTCTGCAGAATTTCACGAGGATCAGAAACAGAAACGAAAAAAAGGTTTCTTCAACTGTTCCGGAACGGAAACGGAACATTATGAAATTCACAAAAACAGTTGAAAACTTCTTTTTTTTTTCGTTCTCTATATATTTGAACATATCCTATGTCTGGGAGACTATTTCCATATTGCATCTGGGGCTCCATCTTGTGGACAGACGAGGAAGCGAATATAATGATGTTTATACAGTTGCTCTGAAGTTTGAACATCCACCAAAAATATTTTGTATAAAAACAATATCGAAACGTAACATAATAAACACAATAACACAATATAAGGAACTTTAAGAACGAACGAAATGTTTGTGTTCCGAACCGGCTCAGGACCAATATATTCCGAGAACGAAAACGTTTTAAAAATATTTTCGTTTTCAAGCCCTGTTTCTTTCTCTACTCTCCCAAACACTGGTGTCAAAAATCTGTGAAAAACACTGGCTCAAATCTGAACGAGCAAACCGTATTGACGCGCAACCGAGACATCTAAGAAGCCGTAGAAATATGTAAAGGTACTTGGCACACCTGTGACAGCACCAAACCGAACGGAAATGAAAATATGTCAAGGTACACGGTGCGCCCATGACAGCCCCAAACAGAAAACGCAGGACCCTGATTGAAAGAAAAAAAAAAGATTTTCGGTGTGAATCTGATGGCAATACATCAATAGGAGTGTGTGTCACGCTCGGAGCCTCCAGCGCATACATCACCACGCAGCACGGAACCCAAGGAAACCTCTGATTGATGGGCTGTTTACGGTGGGAAGATTTTTACTGGAACACACGCCTCAGTCACTCTTGGAGATAGAGAGGCTGAGAGAGAGGAAGGGGGAGAGAGAGAGAGAGAGAGAGAGAGAGAGAGGGGAGGGGAGAGGGGGAGAGAGAGAGATGGGGATGGAGTGAGAGGAAGAGAGAAAGAGGGGAATGGGGGGGTAGAGAAATTGCAAGGTGGTCTTTATGTGAATAAAGTATTTCCATTAAAGCTCTGGCCTAAGAGGAGGACTCGTAGAGAGAGATGGAGAGAGAGAGAGAGAGAGAGAGAGAGAGAGAGAGAGAGAGAGAGAGGATGGGAGAGAGAGATGGGGGAAGAGAGAGCGAGAGAGGGATAGAGAGAGAGATACAGGGAGAGGGAGAGAGAGGGATATAGAGAGGGGGAAGAGAGATGGAG
>OMKY01215131.1:0-10570 GCA_900302395.1 Bregmaceros cantori | reverse complement strand
ACCCCCAACCTTGATTTCGCAGTTAAGGACAGTAATTTGGGGTTGTTTACAGAACTCCTTTAACGGAGGACTGGAAAGAAGAGAGAAGAAAGAAGAAAAAGGAGATAAAGACTTTCAGTCAGTCTTGATCTCGGCCTAGTTGAAAATCGTTAATGTTGATTTGTTTTGACAGAACTCCTTTAACGGAGGACTGGAGAGAAGAGGAGAATTTAAATTTTCACTCAATCTCAATCTCGGCCTAGTTGAAGAAATAACTACTGCTTTGGAATTTTTTGTTGTTGATGTTAGTTCATTTTGGTTGATTAACAGTACTCCTTTAACAGAGGACTGGAGGAAAGAGGAGATTGAGATTTTCAATCAGTCTCAATCTTGGCTAGATGAGCCACTACAAGATAACTTACAAGACAAAATGATCAAACTTACATTTTCATAAAATTCACAGTCGAAGCTTTTTTGTTGTCGACCTTTGTTCGAATCACAAAATTCAGCTAGACTATCAACCAGGGCTCCGAACCGGTTCAAGGAACGAAAACCGAAAACGAACAGAATTCTGCTGAATTTTACGAGGAGCGGGAACGGAAATGAAAAAAGATTTCTTCACCTGCTCCGGAACAGAAACGTAACATTATGAAATCCACAAAAACATCCAACTTTCACTGTCAGCCATCAAGCCCCATGCATCTGGGGCTCCCTCTTGTGGACAGACGAGGAAGCAAATTTAATGGTGTTTTAAACCCGGTACTATATCTAAATTTAACATTGCACAATTTTAGGAACTTTAAGAACAAACAAAATGTTTGCGTTCCGAACCGGTTCAGGACCGATATGGTGATATTGATGGTGGAACGGTTCCGAGAAGGAAGACGTTAAACATAGGCCTGCCTGCTGGCCAAATACCAACCCATTTTTTTGTATGCATCGTTGGCACTTACCGTATGTATTGCTGTATGGCGCCGTCGTGGTCTCCTTTCAGGTACAGGTGGTCTCCATATTGCCTAAAGATCTCAGACAGCCCATCTGTGTCCAGATGCTGACTTTTAGCCAGGTTGATGGCCATGACGAACAAGTTCTTCTTGAACAGCATCTGAGACAAACATGCACAGCAACTACTTAGCACGTGATAACGCAGTATCGAATGATCAGAGGAAACACAGGGACAGTTGTTGAGTTTCAAATGTCTTTAGAGTTGTTGGTCAAATTCCGGTGCCCGGATGATTCTGTGTATATATTTTGTATCGAATAATGGCGATTAATCGAGTAATCATTTCGGCTCTAGACTCCATGTCATCTTGCTTCTTGACACTATTCAATTAATGAAGTACATTTCCGTTTTGTGGTTGGCCCATGCATTCATTCAAAAAGATTTTTGAGAACATTTTCAGGGCATTTGAACGAATCAAGTCAATTTATGATAGGCAGAGATGGCAAAAGATTTCTTTGTTGAGTAAGAGTGAAAAACATTTAACTTGAGTAAGACTACACAGTACTGATCAAAATATCTACTGAAGTAAAGTAAAAAGTACAGGCTGAGAAATGTACTCAAAATGCATTTTTGAAAGTGAAAAGTGCCCGCTCTAAAATGTACTCAAGTGTTTTTGAAAGTAAAAAGTACAAAGTACAAAACCTAAATTTGCCTTAACATTTTACAGGCGATTATTTTTTTGAGGGGCATGCCCAGAGACTAAATGCCCAGAGACTAAATGTAATGCACTGCCTCTATAGTCAGTGCATTACCGAGTACCTCCCCCTATTGACTCAGTCACACTGTACATGTAGTCCCGCCATGTCGTTGCAGAAAAAAAAGGAAAAAGTAACGACCCTGTTTTGGGAAAAGTAAGGAGTAGAAGTACTGATATTTACTTGAAAATCCTACTTAAGTATTTGTACGTTGTTACTTGCCATCTCTGATGATAGGCAGCAAATTGAACAGTACCTCCAGCTTGGTCTGCGTGTCTTTCTCCTGTAGGACGAACATGCTTCCATCGCGTGTGAGAACGTAGAAGGAGCCCCACTCGGCCAGCACATCCACAATGTCATCAAACGACGCGCTGTAGGCCATCAACTTGTTGTCCAGGTCGTAGATGGTCAGAAGCTGCTTTTCCGATGGTGACGTCTCTCCGGCCCCGAATGCTGCCCTGCAGTCAATATGCAGTGTGGTATGAAGCACTGAAAATGTGCCGTATAATATATGTACACTCGAGTGCATGTTTCTTCTTCTTCTTCTTCTTTTGTTGTTCAACGGCGAACAACACTTGTCTATGCAGGTCTAGACGCAGGTCTATCTGCGGTTTTACAAAAATGTCAGAGCATGTTTACCTTTCGGGGAAATAACTCAAATAGGGTTGACCAAAAAAATTTGATTTGAAATCGAAATTGGACAACATGGACAAATGATACCAATGTAAGGCTTTATCGTCAATGTTCATTTGAAGTAGGGCTGTGCAAAAAAAAAAATCGATTTGAAATAAAAATCGGATTATTTTGATCAGAGGAGTCTTAAAAAAGTGAAATCGTCAAATCATATTTCCTTCTTAACATTGATAATAACAATTTTGCTGGTCTGTTTTCAAGTTATATGGGTGAATAAAATGTATATAAATTGATAATTGTATTAATCCTAAGCCAAAGGGCGAGTTGTCTCTACTGAATTACAAAAATGGACACCATTTGCAAAGTTTGAAATATGAAACTGCTAGTTTTGGTGTATTTTGTCCTTTTTCTTCAAGAAAAAGAAAACAAATTGAAAATCGAGATTTCAAAGACTCAAAGAATTGGGATTTTATTTTTTGGCAAAATCGTACAGCCCTGAGCTCAAGTTAAAAAAAAGGTTTTCAAGTAGAACTACGCTTGCATCCAATCCTCAAGTATTTTTGTGTGCAAAAAACAGTGTTTGGTGTGCAACAGCGGTGGTTGGTCAAAGATACAGTTCTCGGCAGGATGTGTATACTGCCGAGGTGAAGGGAGCCACTACTTACTTGCTGGGAGACTTGACATCTCTGGTCAGTAGTAATAAGTATCCTCTGTACCAGTGGGCCAGTAGTTTCTGGCCCTCAAAGGCAAAGCAGGGGCCACGCTCATCGGGCTGATACAAATACACACACTCATCCCCGGCCACGATGAACTGGCAGTCTTGAGACGGGTCTGTCAGTGCGGTGCATCGCAGAGCGCAGCCATGCTTATCTAACTCCAGCTGGGGGTACTCCTTGATAGACAGCGTGTAACACTGAGGAAGACATTCAGATGTGTTTATTAGCCTGTTTCTCATGGCACGGAAGCTACACAGGAGAACCAGCGTCAGAGCCTGGAGCCTGTTTTTATTAATAGCATTCTATGTTTGGTAGTAAATAATGTCGAAAAAGCAGTGTGTATGCCTGCACTGAAACAGTACCCGGTTGCAAGCAATGGCTATTCTGATAAAATAGGTATACACTGCAACTAACGATTATTTTGATAATCGATTAATCGCCCATTTTTATAGACGATTAAATCGATTAGTCTGTTCATTTTTTCAGTTAAAATCAGATCGATTATTAGCGTGAATTATTATTAAAACTTTGCAATATTATTATTGCTAACTTTTTTCTGTCTTGCTATCTCCACTCTTCGCTAACATTTCCATTTTTCAGTATTACCACGGAAGAGCCTACTCTTCCGTGGTAAATGTGAACATATTGGGTTTTCATCCAAACTTACGTGTTGTCTTTATTGTATTAGGGCTTGGGAACAACAAAACAATAAAGTGGAGAATGGGCCAATCAAGAAAATGGAAAATGAATCACTGCCGATTAATATTTCAATAATCGATTAATTGGTTGCAGCTCTATTCTAGATTACAATCTATAGACGAAAAGTACGAACCAGCTGTTCCATTACAGAAATTAGGCCCATTCAATTGTCGGCCTGAAGACCAAGACAACTTTGAAGGCCAATAGGAAAACCTCTGCTGCTCCATGCATCAAGATCAGGCTCCATTTTTGAATTTACACGTATGAATTTCAGAATTGTTCTTTTTCCGCCGCTACACTTTAATGTGGCCAAGCCAGCAAGTCAACAAGATTTACTCACATGGACTTTCTCCAGAGTGGCTACAAACAGGTGTGTGGCTTTGCCGACCTGTCTGAAGGACAGACCAGTGATGGGACATCCACCCTCATGAAGGGTCAACGTCTTGCTGTGTCGATCTCTGGTGATGTCTCCTTTGGTCAGCACCACACTGCCATCTGTGAACCCTGGACACATAAACACACACATACACACGAGCTTGGCTCGCGATCTTCCCTCAAAATAGCATTCAAAATTTCAAATTTAGATAATTACATTAAAATGGTTGGCACTAAGATTGTTAAAAATGTATGCTAATTTTCAGTGCAGACCAATAGTCTGACACGCAGATAGAATGACTGTAGAGCTGCAAGTAACGATTATTTTGATCATCGATTAAATCGCTTTTACTGGCGATTAATCGATTAATCGGTTCTTTTTTCCTTTGAAATCAGAACTTTATATTTCTTTATGTATTTTCTGCGAACCCATTCGTATCTTTTTCTCACTTTGTTCAGAATTAGCTGGAAAAGGGGTGAAGAAGGGGGAGGAGACAAGTGGCAAATCTGTCGGTGAGGGGAGCGAACCCACGATTCTCCACAACATCATGGCAGATGTGTGCTACGTAATGCACTCTCTTAACAGACTGAGCTACTGCGGAGTGCAATACCGGATAGATTATTGACCTGAAACATTATTGATACTGCAAACGTTGAACAACTTATATTCAACTTCAAATTTGTGAAGCGCCTTGAGGCAGCTTCGGCTGCGATTTTGGCGCTATATAAAAATCTGTTGAGTTGAGTTGAGTTGAGTTGAACACATTTGAGCGGAGGACGGGCCAAACAAGGAAAACAAGTAATCACTGTCGATTAATCGATTATCAAATTAGCGGCCAATTAATTCAATAATCTATTATTATCGATTAATCGGTTGCCGCTCTAAATGACTGACGATGCAGAACCAGAGCTCCTCACCGATGGCCATGAAGTTGAGGTTCTCATGGACACTCAGACAAGACACCTCAGTGGGTTTGTTTCCTGGAATGGCGGGGAAAATCCTTGTGCACAGTGGACTCCCAGAGTCCCTTTTGTCCAGGTTCCAAACTTTCACCTAGGAGACATCAAGTTGGCAAATTCACCTTTAAATATCACACTTTAGAATGGTCATAAGGAGACAATCCGGCATGCAAGGTAGTGACTGTGATTCTGCAATAATGGAAACGTTACCACTTACCGATGAACATACCCCATTCTAGCCTATGGTCACAAGCTTTTGTTTGTGACTGAAAGGACGAGATTGTGTGTACAAGTGGCCGAAATATGTTTCCTCTGCAGGGTAGCTGAACGGGACATTCAAGCCATTTCTGATTGGATGACATTTTTTTGTCTTTCTTTTTTTGGCACATTTCTTTCCGTTTCCAGTTGTAGTTTTCACCCTAACCATGGACCAAGGAAAACTATGTGATGGAACAGCACAATCCTTCACACCCAGTACATAAGGGTATCAAACTCAAGGCTGCTGTTTCAAGTGAATTATGCAGACCTTTATAACTCTAATACTTATTAATCAAGTAATCCATAATAATAATAATAATAATAATAATAATAGTAGTACAGTGATACTCTTACAACTTGCTATGCTCGCTATAATCCTCTGCATGTTTCTGTGCTTCTATCTGGCCAATAGAAGAACTCCGAACAAAATCCAGACGGATTCGCTTTGCCTTCGTTCCGCTGCCGTTTCGCTAGCGCACCATCAGTGAGAACAAGGTGCTACAGAGAAGGTGAGAAGCTAATTTATTTACGACAGGCTTGCTACTACTCCTGCTCTACAATTCCACAGTCTAGGTATTGCAACAGTGTGTTTCCATTCATCTTCATTAAATGGGCATTAATTGTAAACCTACACCTTTTTTTTTCAATCAAACAATGAGTTTTGTTAATTGGTAACTCACAAAAACATTGATAAACTATGAAGGTTCAGTCGCTACAGTTTGTTATGAAACACATTATTACAGCAAATAGAAGACTGAACTATGGAACACGGATTTCAGTTAATTAACCAGCACCACAGGGTACGTTTGTTCAGTTACGGTGGAGTTTGGAATAGATTGTTGCTGCACGTATAACATAGGCTCTGGTTGCAGCAACTGTAAGTGTCCTTTCAGTGGAGAATTGGAAAGTGACGTTGAAGAATGTCAACAAAGCAGTGACCAGCTTTGTATTCAGCGTTGCTTCCTGCTCCACGTCTATCATCACGCCCACTGCACTCTGATTGGATAACTGATTGGATTTAATAACTTGATTTGATTTTTGAAAAAAGAATCCCCCACCAAACCCCTCTACTTTTCTTGCCACTGCTTAAACCAGAGTAGAGCTGCAACTAACGATTATTTTGATAATCGATTAATCTTTTCTGGCGATTAATCTATTAATCTGTTGTTTTTTTTGTAATTTTTTCTTTGAAATCGGAACATTTGTATTTTCGGAACAAATGTCTTTTTTTGTGTCCCATTCGGAGCATTGTCCAGGATTGGCTGGAAAAGGGGGAGACATGCGGCAAAGATGTCGAGGAGATAGGCGAACCCACGATTCTGCGTGCCAAGTGCACACAACACATTTAAGCAGTGGAGTGACCGAACAAGGAAACGATTAATCAATGCCGATTAATCGATTATCAAATTAGTTGCAGATTAATTCAATAATCAATTATCATTGATTAATCGATTAAACAGTTGCAGCTCTAATCCAGACCAAATGTTCAACTCCAGATGAACTATAAAATTAAGTAAGTAGTACATGTAGGTTTGGTGGATAACGTTAACATTTTGCCATTATATGTCAAACATGCATCGAAAAGAGTGCCAAGTACCAGTGGGTTGATGCCCTCATCGTCCTGGCCCACGGACACCAGGATGCTGTGCTGCTTCAGCTGGTACAGGTGAGTCACTCTCAGTTTGTATGCCTGGAAGGGCTCTGCCTTCAGAGAGCGTGGCACCAGCCAGATCTGGCCGTCCATATGTGAGGATGCCCAGTCAAGGTACAGAGCTGACACACTCAGCTGAATATCAGTGATCAATGATGCTACCATATTATTAGCCTTAATGAGAAGATTAAATGACAATATACAGCAAGATCAATTTAGTCACATATTTCTACACTAGTACACTGTGCAATATATTCCTGCTATGCAAATATGCATTAGCTGTGTAGTACCCCAGATGTGATTTAAAAGCAGAAGGAATATACCCCGAGGAAGGCAATCCATACATTTTCCAAATGTATACACAGTGACTTGTATTGTCACTTCATGCACAGTGTGTTGCTTTGTTGTTATAATCGTTATAATCACACTGTTCCCGAGTTTGTATATTAATATTTTGTAAATAAAATGTTATCCATCTTTGAAGGTTGTGTGGCTGAATTGCTACATTGAAGTAGTAATGATTGCTACTATTGCCAGGCTAGCTCCGAGGCTAACTGTCTGTTGCGTCATGCACCGAAACCTCTGCAAGGATATCCCCGAGCACGATGTGCCCGCGGCCGGAGTCCGAAGCGGAGATGCCGCTGGGGAGAGTGAGATTGGCTCCATGGTTGGACGGGTCTTTGACGGTCTCCTTGTCAAAGAAGACGAAGCGCCGCCACTGCAGGAAGGCCGCCATGTTTGTTTCCCGGTCACAGAGTCACATGACACGTGAAAACATCATACCACGTGACGCAGAGAATCACGTGAGCGTCTCCTCGTTTTAAACGGATTGGTAATCGTTTTACGGAATGGATGATTTTAACATTTTTTTTATTTTAAAAGGAACAATCACTAATAATCGTCTTTATTAGTGATTTCAGCGGGTACGGATCTTCATTTGTAATTATGATCGTAAAAAGTGTCACTCCCCTCAGAAAAAGTTTATTTTTGTGCTTATCCAAGTTGTAGGTTTTTCACTATTATGTTGAATTCTGAACCTCCACCTCAGGTCCATCCTCAGTAACATTCGCTCTGATGTCTGTTTTCATGAATGTATTCAAGCAGCTAGTGTAGAGTCATCTAAAAGACGCCACAATGATGCAGTCAATGTGGGAAATTGGGAATACATCACATGCATCATCTGGACTCACCAGCGATGCATGCATGATCCTGTTTGTGGACTTCAACTCTGCTTTCAATACCATCAGCCGGGACATGCTGCCTCTGTGATACCACAACTTCTTGACTGACGGCAGCCAGCAGATCTGGGGAGCGTCCACTATGGCCACCAACACGGGCACTCCCCAGGGCTGTATCATTTCCCCAGAACTGTTCTCACTGTATAGCAGTGCACTTCAGGAGAGCCATTAATAGAACTCCTGAAGTACACTGAAAACACCTGTCATTGGCTTGAAACCAGCCCTTTTAGCCCACACAAAATAGTTTTGTTGATACAACCTACAAGCATCGGGTAAACCCGGTGGTGTATGGGGTCGCCTGAACCATTTGGTACTCAAGAAAACGGTAGTGGTGACAGTCGGCTTCTGTATGAGGCCTCCACGCTGGACCCACTTACCATTCCTTATGACACCACATAATTTGGCCTGCTCAAGGACTCTTGATAACCTTATATATGGCCATTATTCAGTCCGCTCTTCACCACCAGCTTCACGTTTTCCATGAAACATGGTAGCCTTGTAGGCTTATAAATCGTAGTGGGTAGTCACACCCACAACACAGAGAAAAAGGTGCCCATGTACCCACTATGAAAGACCCATTTGATACCAAGCCCATGAGGAGGGTGGATAACATTTCTGCTAACGCCTCCCAGTGGCTCCCACACAATACACAAATATTTAGTCTGACAAGCCAGAAAAATATGCATGCACTGTATTTTTGTCTGTAGGATTCTCCTCTGTTCCCTCCCCTTTGCTCTGACAGGCGCTATAGATCACCGCCAAATAAGACCACAAGACATGACTGTTTCTTCCGCCGTGCGGTTGAACCATAAACTGTACATAAAATGGACAACGCATTCGTTTTGATGTCCGTGCCTACTTCCAGGTTGGTATGGGCCTCAGGTTGGCAGAGCCTGGTCTCAGAAAACCGAGGCCTATGGGAATTCAATTACAAATATTCCAATCTTAGCACCCTGATTTAACCTATTTATAGATCTTTCCTAATTGATTTTTAAATTTGCTGGGATAATTATCAGTTAATTGCGTGAGGGGGGTCATCATTTTACAAACACGTCCGATTTGGCGTTAATATTTTTTATTTCAGCTCCCATAAGATCCCATTCATTCTGACTCTGTCGTTGGGCCCCTAGCGGACAGTACCACTGAAAGAAGTCGTGTGTGTGTGTGGGGTGTCTCTCTCTCATATACTGTAAAGCTCTAAATCTCTCCTTGTTCCGGATATACGTGTACTTTCAACAATGGCAGCGCACAGTCGGCGGCACAACCCGAGTTCGTTCGCAGCAATGTATGACGTCACGCACGCTGCATCTACTTTATATACAGTCTAACACTTGTTGAGCTTGATGGACAACAGAAATTCACGCCGTGCTAGTCTTGTGGATGAATGGCTGTGTCCCCATCCTTGCATCTAGCCCATCATTCCTCTATTAATAGAGAAATGCTTGTAAAATGAAAGTAAAGCTGATTCTGCATTCATATGTGTGTTGAATAATCTTGTTCTTCTGTTGGGCTGCTTCATTTTCTATCAGTGCATTCTGTGGCAGAGATGCAGACTCGAGTCAAAAGACTTGACTCGCGAGTCACTCAAGTCACCAAAAAGGGACTTGAGACTCAACTCGGACTCGCGACCGAAGACTCGGACTCTACTCGGGAATCTAGGTCAATGACTCTGGACTCTTGACGAGTATTTGACGTGTCTTTCCCTCTTTTTCGGCTTTTAAAAAAAATCTGTTCTTTTCTGCATCCACGCGCGCAAAGGCATGCTCAGACAAGTGTCGATCGGCGGTGAACAATAGAAAAAAAAGACTCGAGACTTGACTCGCACTCGTACCCTAAAGACTCGGACTCGACTCCTAAATACTCGGTCTCAACTTGGACTCGTGTACATCTCTTTTCTGTGGACAGTAATACAATAAGCACAGGTTACTTGTGATGGTATGCAACAACGGTTAGGGTGTTTGCATTCAGAACATTAAAAGCAAAAAGAAAATGAAATTGTATGACTGAAAAAGTTTAGAAATGTCATTTTTCAACTTTGAGTGAAAGCCATTTTCTCCAAATCATCGTTCATATTTTCTGAAACAAGGGCATGGCAAGACACAGAGTTCAAATAAAGTCAGGAATTGGAGAAGAAAAAAAAATCACAGCATGACATAGCTGGTACTTTTCATGTTATTTTAATATGTGTTGTATAAGTAACATTTGCGTCAGCAGAAGGTGTAGTAGGAATAATAGATGCATCAGGAGACAGTGTTATGACATGGAGGAAGAGGATGGGGGCCACTATTAGGGCTCCCAAACTAGGCAGGGGCCCCAGTAAGGCAAGGCTTCATTTTCAACAACTACGCTGCAGCAATCAATAA
>OMKY01215126.1:0-12811 GCA_900302395.1 Bregmaceros cantori | reverse complement strand
TGATTTTAATAAAGTCAAAAGCAAGCAATAGTTTGGCTTTTATAATAGCATTGTTTTATTTTTTGCTACTTTATTAAAATCAGATTCTAGGGCTAAAATGACAGCATGTTAATGATGACTTGACTTGGAGTTGACTTGGGACTTGACTTGCCCAAGGAGGACTTGAGACTTGAAAGAGGGACTTCACATCTCTGCCGAATTCTAGGGCTGCAACTAACAATTATTTTAATAGTCGATTAGTTGCTGATTTTTGAAACGATTAATCGACTAATCGGTTGGATAATTTTTCCATTAAAAATACTCCAAATTCTTACAGCGAGCAACAATTACTCAATTACTTAATCTTGTCAACTTGAAATATAGTCAAATTTGTTTATTCTTCACCAAAATATATACAAAGATTCAGTAACTTCCTCTGACACTAACTCATTACATGTATACCAATATTTTCATGGATTTCTTCATATTCATGTTTTTTTTAATCAACTATGCCCATTTAATGTTTCATATTTTCATAAATTATTAATATGGAATTGTGTTGATAAATGGGGGAATATCAGCATAAAACTGCTGACAGTAACAATGGTTCATTTTTTTGCTGATTATCGATTATTAGCTTAGTTGTCGATTAATGTATTTATCGATTAGTCACCGATTAATCGACTAATAGTTGCAGCCCTACCGAATACGTAGTCCAAAACCCCATGGGCGGCATTGTCTGTCCACAGTTGGATGCATTGGCAATGCCGGCTTTGTTTGGCTTTGTGCACGGATGACATAAAGGTATAGGATATTGGCCAATTGCCATGTTTATTTGAACACTGCCAGCTGACTTCAATATTAACTCTATGGCATGGAAACCAGATGAGTGCCGGATGGTAATACGACACCGGACCTTGCTGAGGAGGCCCAGACACTGGCTCCATGACACAGATTACCGCCCACCAACTCACCACTGAAACATCACAAGTCTAATTAACAGTACACGTTTAATTAAATAATTTCCTTTGATCAAAGGACAAAGTCGACCAGTAGACGTTTCCCTTCTGTCATTGGAGACAAACGGATGCCATTTGTCACCCTTGACTACCAATATTCCAGCCTCCAAATTGAATAGCATTTAAATCAAGAAGAGAACACCCTCGAAACTAATGTTCAACTACTTTTTTTGATGCGTTTGTAGAAATCAAAGAAATGCAATGTCTGTGTGTATTTGAATGTTTGAATGAGTGGTGGTCATTCATGGATCATGGATGCCAATGACTGAGACAAAGAACCGGGGTTACCCATCGCCAGTTAGACCGTTCACACAAAGCCAGTGATTGGATGATTGAACCGTCAAAGCACCTTCTACACTTCATTAGGAAGGGTGTGAATAATCTATCGTATAAAGTTCACAGGGACGTACCATCTATGAGTCAGGGAGGGGCACTGGGACAAAGTGGGGGACACTCGAGGTGAGTCTTCTCGCCTCGGCCGAATGGCCTCGCTGTAAATCACATTGTACAAAAGATCTGACCTCTGTAACGTCTGGTAATGTAATTAAACCTCACCGACTCAAAACGGTGCGTCTTAAAAACCAACACCCTGTGGCACGATGTGGTGGGCCACGTCGTGGCCAGTGCAAAGGTGACGGCTTAATTTCCATTGGGCAGAGCCATCCATCAGTGCGTGGCGGCCGTGGCGCCTTTAGCAGCGGCGTGACCTTCACACTGACAGGGATGTGTCCCAGCGACATTCGCCACGCTGTTCACGCAGCATATTGCCTATTAGGCATCGTCGTCGTAAATCATGCCTAAGGCAGCATGTTACTTTATTCACAAGCAAACAAGTACAAGTGCAGATGTCACAAATTCCACAGCACGTTTCCTTGTGCAGTCTTAGCGAGTGTGTTGTATTGGCGGTTTAGTGGTGGTCTAGTGACTTTCATTTCAAAAGGGACAACATGATTTCTGAATAGAGGTTAAACATTTTGCAATAGGTGTTAGCTGAAGCATGCATTAGGGTTGCGTTAAACAGTCATGTCCAAAGGAATATTTGTACAAGAGAAATGTCAAAAAGAACACACGAAGAAGACACATAAGAGAAAAAGATATGGGTAAAAAAATCAATCAACAATACCATCAACAATAAAGACACCAGTGTTGTACCAGAAATGTAACTAATGGAAATCAGGCAGACTACAGAAGCCAGCTTTTCGAAACTCTAAAAGTACTAGCAGAAAGAGGATGCAGGTCTACGGATGCACTCTCAGCATCTCGCTAGCTAAACAGTCACTAACGGAAAGAATCAAATCAACCTTTATTTATCTGGCACCTTTCATGCAAAGCAATTCAAAGGGCTTCACAGCAACACAACAAAACAAAACAACAAAAATAAAATGAACATAGTGACCCACATCCTTCCCAACCCATTAAGAAGCAAGCATACACACACACACACACACACACACACACACACACACACAAGAAGTCAAATGCTGCTTTAATTGTCAGTTAACGTTCACATTTCACCACATTTTCCAACAAAATAAGTACTGGTCCATCCATTCCTCCGCCTACCCTCCAGGTACTCCGGAGTTCATGGCCCCAGAGATGTACGAGGAGCACTACGACGAGGCCGTGGATGTTTATGCCTTTGGGATGTGTATGCTGGAGATGGCCACCTCTGAGTATCCGTATTCTGAGTGTCAGAACGCAGCGCAGATCTACCGTAAAGTCACCAGCGTGAGTATCTTTCTCTTCTTAATGTTCCATTCACATGCTGCTTGGCTCTCATTTTAGTAGGCCTTAAAGGCCTAATTGCTTGTACCTGGATTTGTTACTCTGCGCATAGAATGTCGCAGGCACGGGATTTTGTAAAACATCAATTCATGCTTTGTCCAGCTTACAGTTGTGTGTGTGAGACAAGGTGCGTTCTGTCCTGTTTCAATTTGCCGTGTTAGTCAATACATTCAAAAGTCGTCCGCGCTTTTACAGGATAGTTGTCAATGGTTCATTGTTTCAGAATACTGCCAGTACCAGGGAAATTGGTAAGACCAAGCCTAATATACTCAAAATACCCACATACATTCATTATAGATCAAAGACCAGCCAGGGAAGCAAAGAGCAAGACAATACTTGAAGTGCACAATTGCTCCCAACCAGAGGTGTGACAACATTTGGCCAGCTTCCTTCCTGTGTGAATAATAATTATATATTCTTTCCACCACACTCTTTAAATACATTAAAAGAAGTTGTCAAGTGGGTCTTTAATCCTGCTGCTCGGCGAAAAGCTGGTGATTTGCAACAACTCGACGGGGCGGAAAATACCGTCATACACCCCTCGGTGGGTGGGCTGCTGCTCGTTTGTTTTGTAGCATTTGTCAAAGATAGCTAAAAATAGATTCCACTGAGCAGTGTGGCTCTTTAACTGATGCAGCAGGAGGCGGCAGGGACCGCCCGCATCCGTGCGCGATGAACACAGACACGCTTTTAATGACACACTCCAAACGCTCCGTGGAGGGTGTTGTGTGTGGCAGGCAGCAGTGGCCATGCATTACTGCCATTGGCCGTTACACCATCATTAGCTGGCTCCCATCAGCGTTTGTACATGCAAGTGTGGGCATGCGTATCCGATACGGTTTTTATTGTTTTACCATGCGTAAATGAGGGTGATTGGGTTTTTATTGCCACTTACGTTCTCTGTGCAGTTTGTGGCATTTGCAGTCCCATTCAATGAAAATGGCATTGGCGATATCCACCTCATGGGCTTTGAAGTTAAGTGAATGGGCGAGGACAGAGAGAGATGGATGGTTGCAAAGTCTTCAGTGGCGCCCCAACGGTCAGCCAGACTACTGGACTGATGATGATGACCTCATGGGAGCACTTTGGGCATGGTGCTGTAGCCATTACATAACATTAATTTCTCATATGTTTGTTATGCTGCAGGGGTCAGAATTAATCAGAGATGCTACCAAGTCCCTCATTCAAGTCCCAAGTCTCAAGTCTTGTTTGGGCAAGTCAAGTCCCAAGTCAACTGCTAGCCAAGTCATCCTTAACATGCTGTAATTTTAGCTCCAGAATCTGATTTTAATAAAGTCAAAAGCAAGCAATAGTTTTCCATCTCTGGAATTATTAAACTATTGATGGGCGGTTTGTATGGGAAGTCCAAGCGTGTGTAGACACCTACCCGAGAGCAAGCTCTTGACATGCACCCACTGACCCTATGAATCATCAGCAGTCAGCAGCGCGCGTCAAACTCCCATCTAAGATCGCCACACTGCCTGTCTGTGGCCATCCACAAAGCTGCACAGCATCAGCAGTTACACATCCAGTGACTGCCGATAAACTGATTCACCCCAAACAGACTGCTTAACTTTGAGAGAAAGGTGTCATCGTAGGTGGATATAAAGCAGACGCAGCGTGCTTGACGTCATCCCATTGCTTTCATCAATTTTTTTTACCGTATATCCGGTACCAGGAGAGATCGAGAGAGCTACACAGTATATGAGAGAGAGACACCCCACACGCGACTTCTTCCAGTGGTACTGTCCGCTAGGGGCGCCAACGACAGAGTCAGAATGAATGGGATCCTGTTGGAGTTGAAATAAAAAATATTTACGCAAAATCTGACGAGTTTGTGATATTATGACCCCCGCCCCACACAATGAACCATTAATTATCCCGACAATATACATTAAAACATCAATTAGAAACAATCATTAAGTAGTTTAAACAGCCTGCTAAAATTGGTATATTTCTATTGTAAATACCATAGGCTCCGTGTATTTGGTAGTCGACTCCACCCACTCGACTAGCAGAAGCACGCCGCTGAAGCGAATGCGACGTCCATATTTATATACAGTCAATGGGTGTCATTCACTGTGACGCTTGGAAGAGGGAAAGCGCTGGGTGGAGGTGTCTCTCCGCTGTTACTTGTTAGAGCTCACGTGACTGTTATTAGTCCATAAAGAGGCTATGAAGAGAGTCTGCCTGTTTGGCATAGTGGCATCAAATTGCCTTGTAGGTTCTTGACCGGTCACAGGCCATATCCTCAGCTGCACGGTGGCCTCACAGCAAGAAGGTCTTGGGTTTGAATACTTTCTGTTCTTTTACTTAACCTGAATGGAATGGGAATGGGCTAAATGCACCTTGGGCGGTTAACCTTCATAAAACCTGTGGCATAATTCAGCACAGAGTATTTCATTCCAATTTAGAGCTGCAACCAGTTAATCGATTGATTAATCTTTGATGATCGATTTTTAAAATAATCACCAACTAATTTGATAGTTGATTAATCGGCAAAGACAGAAGAGTAGGCTCTTCCAGGCTAATACTAGAAAATGGAAATGTTAGCAAAAAATATTTGCAGTATTAATATTGCCAACTTTTAATAATAATTCGCGCCAAGAATCGTTCCGATTTGAATTGAGAAATTAACCGATTAATTGATAATTGATGATCAATTAATCAC
This sequence comes from Bregmaceros cantori, assembly GCA_900302395.1. Classification (NCBI taxonomy): domain Eukaryota; kingdom Metazoa; phylum Chordata; class Actinopteri; order Gadiformes; family Bregmacerotidae; genus Bregmaceros; species Bregmaceros cantori. The sequence continues at coordinate 7,357 of OMKY01215126.1, read as the reverse complement.
CAGTAAAATAGGGCAATTTATCGATGATCAAATAATCATTATTTTCAGCCCTACTCCCATTTAGTGCTTAGTGCCGATCCCAATGTTCCACCAAATTGCACACGGTGCATAATTGCCAATAGTTCTTCCGAGAAATGGAGAAAAAAAAACAGCACTGCCGTATTTAGCACAAAGGGAAGTGCAAGAATGAAAAAGGCAGAAAGAAAAACCTTTTAAATAGGACACCTGTAACAAAGGTCCCCTGAGGTCAAAGTTGACCGGCTGACCTCTAGCCAGGGGTGGCTAAGGGCAGGGGCCCTAACAGGCTAACATTTTAGCATTTTAGCAGCAGCTCTCACAAGTGCTCTGATGAACATTGATGTATCCCTCATACAGTATTTGTTTACTCTTGGCTTGAAAAAACTCTTGTAAATCTCAAAATACTTTCAAAATACGTAAACATAACATAAAATCCACTATTTTTTTTTTTTCAACTATTCATTTTTGTTATTCTTGACTAATGTTTAATTTATAAATTAATTTAAGTATAATGTGTAAAGGTCCACTTTCTAAAAAAAAATGTTTTCCATCCTTGGCAATGAAATAGAACTCCATCAGCCCTGTGGACTTCCCTAGACGTCCTACAAAAACGCAAACAATAGTATCCAACAGTCACCAAGAGCCATGAAAACTCACTTTGTCCCACACATGCCCTCACACATGTGCACGCAAATGGGGCAGGCACATTTCTTACCTAATCATTACTATTCCTTCTGTTATGAGTTCCGCTGGTAGTTGTTCCCAACTACCATCGAACATGCAATAAAGGACTTTGGATGTGTGGCATACTAGGCATTAAGCCCAAGGAGAGTATTGTGGAACTCCCACAGTACGTCAGAGATACTGGCCGAAATAACGTGAGCAAAGACTGGACTCACGAAAACAATTCAGCTCTAGACAGACAAACCGTAAATGCGACTGTGTGGGGAACGAGTTAGCATCATATACACCAGATGGAATTCGTACGAGTGTATCTGTGGCTCGAGATGGCCACGACTCGCCGAGTGTGATAATCATATTGCTAACCAGCCCCCGGAGATGGGGACTATGGGTTTGAGTCGCATGTTACAAGTTTGCTGCTAGAGAGAGAGCTACGCACAACAGACGGGAGTAAACGATCGTGTTTACACATAGACTCCCGACTGTCGACCGAAACCCATAACCGCATGGGTAGAGGCGGAGTAATATTAACTAGAGTGGAAGTCAAAAGATACTCAGCCTCTCGGTATCCAAGAATAATGCCAGCAGGCAGAACGAACAAAGCCTGCTGGTTAAATAGAGTGAGCCACAGGTGTAGCTGTTAGCGAGTTAGCCATACTCTTATTCGTGGCTCAACCCTACCGAAAGCAGAGCACCCATTGCCTTATGGGCATAACGCCCTCTACCGCAAGCTTTCGGAAGCGCCGCTTAAAAGCAGCGCCGTACACAACACCTTCCTGCCCATCCATTATTTTGTGGTGCTGACTCCAAGAGCACCAACATGCACCTGCTGTTGCAGCCCTGAACCACTTGTTTGTGTCCTTGCAGGGAGTGAAGCCCGCCAGTTACAGCAAGGTCAGTGACCCTGAGATCAAGGAAATTATCGGCGAGTGCATCTGTCACCGGCGCCAGGACAGGTGAGTGCACTTTTAGGCTCCTCCTTTAGGAAACCCAACCTATATCGTTGTGCACAAATAAGGATTTTTATAGCACCAATAGTTGGCCTTTTTTTTATTATTTTATTTATTTTTTTCAAAAAATTGAACTACGTGATGAGTGGGGAGGTCCATTTCCGTCTTAACGTTAACAAACAATAACCATGACAATAACAATAACACAGCTGGTATGGCAAAATGGACCTCAATCACTGACTAACGTTGCAACAATTGACGAAGAATACACCATCACCATCAACAGTAAATATTCTTCCACAAAAGTAAAAGGATATGTACTTAATTATCAAGGTGAATTATGCTAATATGCTATACAACTGTCTAAGAGGATAGCAGAAACACTTAAATCATATGGCTGCATGATTTGTTGGTGGCTTGTGTCATTGTTGTTATGATGCTGATTGTTGCAGGGGAAGAACAATTCCACCACAACTGTGTATTTCTGCCTAATAAAACAAAAACTGAAGTCCAATTTCTCTGGTAGGGTGGGGATGGCTACCATAGCCAACTTTTGGTTTTGCCCGTGGATTCCCCCCCTGCCCCCTGTCTGCCTGACAGGTGTGTTACAGCGCTGCGACCAGAAAATATGTGCGTTACTAAATTCAGGATGTTGGGATTTGCCAGTGGGTGCCCATCAATCCAAACCATCCGTGACGTCGGCGCATATGATGGCTACAACTACACATATGTGATGCAATTTGACTTACTATCTGAGAAAAGGCAGATAGCGGCGCCATTCAGTGGTTTCCTAAAAGTTGTAAAGTCAAATACGATAAATATATTCACACAGTGTTCAGATTTTTATCAAAAAAATTATAAATATTTTTTTCCAATGCACCTTATGCACATGGCAGACACACTATTATAAATAGAGACTTAAATAGTATTTAGTATTAAAAAAAAAAGAAATATTGCTACTGCTTGTTGCAGGGAATATAGTGGTCTGATCGAACCACCAGAACTGTGAGCATCTGTCTTAACAAATTTCCCACAATCCATCACTGTCTTTATGTCTTATTATTAGGGGCCTAGCAGCGAAGCTGCGAAGGCACCTTAAGTGTTAATTACATTTTTTTCTTATCCGAATTGATTCCTATGACAGCCCTTAGAACCCTACATAGGAAAATGTTGAAAATTGGCACACACATTCTAGTCAGTCTCAGCATTGCCCACAGCAATTTCCAGGTTGCCAGGCCCGACTCTATAGCACCACCAATGGGCCAAAGTTGCAGATAATCGCTCATACATTTCTGCCTGTAACTTTTGAACCATGCAGCCGATTTTCAAAAACCTGGTATCTCTGGCTTCCTTAAATCAAGCCGAATACAACTTTGTGCAAATCACTTAAAACGCTACTCCTCCCTCAAATTTTGAGCAATCACTCTGATTGCTCAATTGGTATATGTCTGTGTCTCTGGATCGAGCCTCACAAAATCTGTGTCCTGATTTTTGATATCTTCAATCGTTCGGCCGTGAGAGGCAATCAAATTTGGCATTAACCTTGCTAAACATGAAGTCAGCAGCCATCTGTCAGAATGTTCTGGAAATTTACATACCCCTTCATGCCTATCTATTGACACATCACAGCGAATTGCAAGATCCCAGCTCAAAAACTTTAGTGCCACCAGCAGGTCAAAGTTGTATTTACATTTCTGCATGTAGCTTCTGAGCAGTATGTCCGATTTTCACAATCTTTGAATGTGTATATTGTTTGTTTGAAGCTGAAACTATCACACCCAATAAAGTCATGCCAAAATTAAGTGAATGTCCGTTGCAGAGTACAAACTACAGTGTGAGAAAGAGATGGGACAGTGACTGTGCCAGGCCTTCACTGATTGTTCGGTTAAGGGCGGCCACTGGCTTAGTCAGTGTGACATCATAACTTATCCTAAAGCCATGACTGGCTTTTGTTGCATCATATATAATATAAAATAAATATACTTTCTACAATATTGCACGAAGAGAAACGAAAATCATCCAGTATGAATTAAAATGATGATTTGTTTTGCCCATCGTCACCTCTGTCTGTCTCTCTGTCTCTGTCTCTGTCTCTGTCTCTGTCTCTCTCTCTCTCTCTCTCTCTCTCTCTCTCTTGCAATCTCTCTCTCGCACTCTCTCTCTCTCTCACGCACGCACGTCAGACACAAAAACTAGAGAGTTTAAATTTGTATATTTAAGTATATAGTAAAGAGTTTAAATAAGTATGATAAAGTGTTAAATTTGGTTAATGCTTGATTGACATTGTTCATACAAATATGTATTTGATGAACAGGTGTTCATTTCAAATATCTATTTTATTTCTATTTAAAATAATTTCAAGCCTGTGTCTTTGTGTAACAGTATAACCGGAGCATATCTTATTTTCAAATTTTTTATTCGGACCATGTTTACATTATTTCCAAGTCATTCTCCTTAGTCTTTTTGTTTATTAAAATGTTAAGCTATTTTTTTCAGCACAAGCGCCATTTTCCCATTTTATTGATAGCGTTAATGTGAAGCTAGGATGAGAGAGAGTGGGAGAAAGCAGACCAGCAACACATGAGGGGAAGGGAACTCACAAGGTTGCGTGTGCAAAATAGTGAAATAGTCCAATAGTTAGAGACAGCCATCATCTAAACTGTGCGCGGTGTGCTCATTTCAGCGCAATCGAGGGCACACTCACACTGGGCACGGTGCATGTGCACACCGCGAGCAGGGCAGCCTTGCTCTATTGAATTTAAATAATAAAAAAATACATTAAAAGCTGATTTCAAGTCGATTTTCTAAAGTAATTCCATTAAAATTTTGAATCTAATTTTGAGGAAAGATTGACAGCCCTCTGACGGCATGCCTACCAGAAGCACATAGCCACCATTTTGGATTATGCTAAAATCAATATAATGCTTCTATTCCTACAATCTTTGTCGGATTTGCACATAACTCGGTACACTTGATCTGTGCACTGTTCCACATTTACCACTTAAAGGGATTAATAACACACCCTACCGTTTCGCTGTGACAGCAAATCAAACACGCCAGAAAAGTCGCATAGAGGAAAGTAACTCATATCTCGAGAGCGTTTTGTCAGATTTTAACGAAACTTTGCACACGTCATCCGCATCCCTACAGCTTGGCCCCGTATTGCTGCATGCAGCTATATTTACTATTGTTATTACTTTTATTGCTTTCTGAATATTATTAGTATTTTTGTATTAGTATTATGTCAAAGTTGACTGTGTTTGAAATGTAATGTAATCCCTGATAGTCATACATTTTAATTCCTTAACCCTTAGGTGCTGAGGACTCATTGGGTCCTTTTGCATTTTTCCATTAAATTTGATCAGCATGTTGGCTGTGATCATGCTCATGGGTGTATAGGAGTTTTTACTGAACTTCCGTCTGTTCAAAGTACCCCAGAATACGGTTCACTGAAGGCCTTTATAATAACACCGTTTACGCCCCCATAGAATTGGGAGAGAACCATATAATAATACAAATGATTTGTGAATGTGGTGATCAAGTTTGTTACTTTGAATAGAGAGAAAAGTGGAGTGTGGAAGCTAGATGTGGCAGGTTTTCATGGGTTTTTGTATCTAAAACAGTATTTCGGTATTGAAATTAATTAATCCTCGGGAGCCTTGGAATACCTTGTTATGCAGTAATATCTTCTCATCCCCAGCCCAAGCCTAGTATACATATGTATATGCAGCATTGCGATTAAAAACATATTTAAGGCAGAAACTGTTATGAAAATAAGTATCTTACTCTGTAGTTATATGACTGATTACTGATTCACCCTGTGCACATGGCGGTTTGTTGGGAGATGGACTAAATATAGTACTTGTTACACCTTTGACCATTCTGTGACAGCAGTATAAATCAGACTCTAGAGTCCGCTGAGACAGAAAGCATCAAGTATCCTTCACCAAGTCGTGTGAAGGTTGTTGCCAAGCCCGCCGCCGACCACATGAATCCCATTTCCCAGTAGGTATTCTGCAATATAGAATTAGCCACCAGGGGCTGCCACTAGCTCGACCCACCCTCTGTTAGAGGTGAATTTTAAATCACCATTTAAAATCATCACATTTACTGTGAGGGAATAGCTGTGTTCGTCCCTTGTGTAAATCAATCTGAATTTCCATTTCACAAGTGATTTGAATTTACAATTTTGGGAATGTATTGCTTGCTTTGATTGAGTTTCAGAAAAAATACTTTCTCCAAACAATTTGCATCAAATGGCAGCACAGGGCCCTCTATTGGTTCTTTCCTCAGATTACATATGACCTAAATCTTGATGCATCGCTTTTACAATTATTTTTGACATTACTATTGTTGACTCATAACCGTCGGTGTCCGTCACCTCCCATCATAGGTACTCAATTAAGGATCTCCTAAAACACGCCTTCTTTGCGGAGGACACAGGGGTGCGCGTGGAGCTGGCTGAGGAGGACGACGGGGAGAAATCTTCCATTGCTCTTAAGCTTTGGGTGGAGGACCCCAAGAAGCTAAAGGGCAAGTACAAGGACAGCGGGGCCATCGAATTCACCTTTGACCTGGAGACTGAAGTCCCTGACGGAGTGGCTCAGGAGATGGTGCGCATGATCTACATTTCGGGTTGTTAATCTTTTTGCCAGCATTGCTGATGTGACAGAAAATGCAATCAACAGCAGAGTCATGATGAAAGGCATTTTTAATGTTCTTAGATGTTATACCGTTATACCTCGACGAGGACTCACACCCTGGTCTCCCAGTCCAGTGGTGGCACTTACACCCATAATGATCTCCATAAACATTAACAGCCGAACTAAGATAAACCCCGGTATCAGAGTTCAAGTTATGTGGATGTGGTAAGGTATATTCCCAATGGAGTTGAGCATTGTAGAATTGAGCATTTCTCCAATATTTTTTCATTGGGTTCAGGAGATGCTGACATGCCATGGTGATTTCATCTTGAGCCCCGTTCGTTAGACCCGTACCCTTGGTTGGGTTACAAGGGCAGAAGCCTGAGCAGGGGAACCCAGACATCCCTCTCTCTAGCCACTAATTCCAAGGTGTTTCCAGTCCATCTGCCAGAGGTTCATCGGCTTATGAATCAAAATAAGAGTTAGTTTTCATCCATTTTGCTTTTAATAATTCATCGATATTTATCAAGCAGTTATCAAACAACATATATGGGAGGACGTGGCTTATAAAGTCTCGCTTTCTATACTTTTACATACTAACCCACCTTTGGGAGGTATGCTTGAAATCATGAATGGGAATCATTTGTCACCATTTTCGTTGAGCCATCTACTTAGCGTGTGAGCGATGAAGACAAGTTAAGCACATCGCCCACGGGAGTAGGAGGCGTTCATTTCCAAGAAGCAGCCAGGCTATCTAAGAGTTAATCACAGCTCAGCCTTTTTTCCCGTTGTAAGTCAATTACACCCATGCTTGTATGATGGATGTGTGTCGGCCATCGATCGTTATCGCATCATCTCCTCAATCAGCTCAATTGATTCCACTCGGCCGAGAATGGTGAAGGCACTGCAGGAAACCGTGACACTGTCAATATAAGTAAGGCCCTTGGTAGTCAGGGAGAACTATGGCTTCACAGTTTATTATTTTGCTTATTTTTTATGAATTGATTGATTTCGGAGATGAACATATTTCTCTTAAAGAAAAAACAAAAAAAAACCACTACATAC
>OMKY01215121.1:0-16608 GCA_900302395.1 Bregmaceros cantori | reverse complement strand
GAGCTCATTATACATAGTAGGAGCGGCCTCTGGTGCCGCCGCCGCACACCCATACACACACACACACATCAACACACACACACATCAACACACACACACACACATAAACACACACACATCAACACACACACACACACACACACACACAAACACACCCACACACGCCCCCACACACACACACACACACCCACACACACACCCACACACACACCTACACACACACACACACACCAACACACACACACCAACACACACACACACACACACACACACACACACACACACATACACAAACCCACGTATATCACTCAGCATCTATTGCATGCAGCAGTTATGGCCAGCCCTGCCTATAGGCTGCGCTGGTGCATTGAACCACCGCACGCATTAGAAAACACACGCACGGGCTCTGTTTGTGTACACGATCCGAGTCCACCCGTGACTCAACAGTTGCGACAACTTATCCACTACTATTTAAACTGATGCCCTCTCTCTCTCTCTCTCTCTCTCTCTCTCTCTCTCTCTCTCTCTCTCTCTATCTATCTATCTATCTATCTATCTATCTTTCTCTTTCCTTCTCTCTCTTTCTTTCCTTCTCTCTCTCTCTTACTCTCTCTCTCTCCCCCTCTCTCTCCCTGTCCAGAAACTGCACAAATTCCACCACCCACCAACATTCGATCTAGGAGAATCCATGCAAAATCCATGTATCCAGTAGGGGTGCAAGTGCAATGGTTAATTTGAATAATTGATTAATCAGAGATAATTAAATCATTCGACAACTAATGTAATAATCTCGAGAGGATTGAATCATTGTTATTGTGAAGTTATTTTTTTGATGACACCACCACCCATTGGTCTACACAAACATATTACATAATAATTTCTTAGCCCATAAATAATTTGTAATGAGTTAGTGTCTGAGCAAGTACCTGTGCAGTTACTCTGTTGTACCGCAGCAGCCCCGTCGGACGCGGGGATGGGACTGGGCTTTGTCTCAGTTTCCTGATCTCTCTCAGGCTCTAACTCGGAAGCTTGTCGCTTTTGCTGGGTACGTCAGGGGGAGACTTAAAATGAATCAATTGTTGCACGTTTGTTCGCTAACATGAACCAAAATTGATCACATTTCAAGTTGACAGGATTCATTTCTGTGTGATTTGGGGGATTCAGTCTCCACAACAACGCATAGCAACAGGTGTCTGTTGGGCCGTGATGCCGTCTCTAGCGGTGGCTGATTCACAAAGAATGCTGCAAGATGTACAACAATCACACACACACACACACACACACACAAACACACACACAGAGGGCCATCCACCCTCCCTTAGTGCACTAGCTCCTAGTGGTGCAACGTTTAGTTGACCTAATCGATTTATTCAAATTAATCTGCAACTATTTCAATAACAGATCATCAACGTCAAAATGTAATCACTTGTTTCGTTGGTCATTTCCAACAACTGTACAAAATTGTATCCAGGTCCATGCGTAACTTTTTCAGTTATCCTGCGGACAGACTGACAAACAGACAAAAGCATAACCTCATTGGCAGAGATAATGATGTAAATGCACCAAAATGTAATCATCTGTTCCGTTTGTCATTTCCAACAACTCTTCAAAATTTCATCCAGATCCGTGCACAACGTTTTCAGTTATCCTGCTGACTGACAAACCAACCAACTCAACCGAAAACATAACCTGCTCGGCGCAGGTAATATCGTTATTGTTAGTTTCAGGCATATTAGCTCCCTCACCCCGGTCTTCCTATTTGACACTCTAAGCACTGCACACTTTTCCATTCGTGTAATGCTGCAGTAATCTACACTTGTACCCAACATGATAATGGGTCTGCGGTGACTGTGTGACAGATACCTGCTGGAATGCTCGGTCTAAAGAAGCGTAACCCACTTTTGTGTCCGACACACAACAAGGAATTCTTTACCTCTGGGTTAACCTGAAGTCCAGTTTCTCCTGCGGCTAAGGAATTTCGCCTTTTTTTTTCTCTCTCTCAAGTTATAGAACTCCTAGTAATGTTTGTCTCAGTGGGTTGCAGTGTTGGGCAAGTTCACTTTTCGCGTAGCTGCGAAGCAGGTTATGTTTATAGCCGTGTTGGTTTGTCCCCTTGTTAACTGAAAAAGTTGTGCACGGATCTGGATGAAATTTTGTTGTTGTTGTTGGAAATGACAAAAGCAAGAAGTGATTAAATTTTGCTGCAAGTACCATAATTATACTTAATCACCAACTTACCGATAGATCGTTGTGCGGTCACGTGACTAGACTTCCGGGTAATGTAGTTGGCATGTTCGCTGGTGGCGGCAATCGCAAACGCGCTACTCTACGAACACTTGCATTGATAATGGTACTATATTTTTGTCCCACTACGGTGCAGGTTTGCAATCTCTGAGTGCTTCTAGGGGGGTTCTTTTTTACGTTGCTATAATTTGTCAACATTATTGCCAGTGTACAAGCAGAACAAAAGACAAGATTTAACTGTTTTAACGTTGGGTCTCGTTCACGTTCGCCTAAAATATGATCAAGTTTTGTGAGCACCAATTTCCCATTTTAGAGTGAAAGTGGGACGAAAGAGATCGGGGGAAGACTGCAGAAATGTCGGCGAGGGGATGAGATATTGCGACGCTGCCCGTATCTGTCAATTAAGTCACAGGCACTATAGGGTGGTTGCAAGGCCACTGCCTAATGTGGGACCTAAGTTCCAGAGGCTCTGGCCTCCCTAAACTAATGAATGTCAGTGAAACTATGGTAAAAGCAAAGTGTGGTAATATGTCTAACATTAGGGCAATCCACCCTACATGTGCTCGATGTGGGTGTCTTACCGACTGCGCCAATGTATTTCCTTCGGCCAATTCTGACCACATTGTTAGCTTTTACTACCTGCGCCGGGGCAGAGCCACAGAGCAGCTTATGTTTTTGGCCGCCTTGGTTTGTCCCCTGCATAACTGAAAAAGTTGTTGGAAATGACAAAAGAAAGAAGTGATTACATTTTGGTGCATTTCTGTAGCCTATAAGTAACATAATAGTCATACTCATTATTATTAACGGGTGAACGATCCCCATTCTCCGTCGTGATCACGGCTAGGTCCAACAGCGTCAGCTTCCTAACTATTACAAACGTCTAGTGATGTGCGATGCGCGGACAATGCGTTTGTTCTGGCCTGCCAGGCTACTACTCTACGAGCACTTGCATTGATAATGGCTTGCCACCATACTGCTAGCACTAAAAGTACTATTTTTTGTACCACTACGGCGCAGGTTTGCAATCTCTGAGTGCGTCTAGTTCGGCATGCATTCGGATTCTCAAACACAAATACAATACACAATAAAAATTAAACCTCCTTTTTTAGACACATTGTATAGTTTATATTCGTAATACTTATATGGACATCTCTGTTTACAGAGAGATGTAGTGACTCTGTTGTACCACTAGGGGGCGGCATTGTATAATTAATCACATCATTTAATGTTATCAATTAAATTGTAGTACGACGAAGCACCGCATGACGTCACGAGGGGCTGGATTTCAGAACGAGCAGGTGGGCTGGAAGGACCAAGAATGCCCACTTTATGCAAATAGTGTATAACAACCAGGAAACGGCCCAACTAGATGTTTTCGTGTCCAAAATCAGAGGCACAATTAAAATACAGCAAACAGTCTAAAACGTGTCTTCTTCATGTTCCTTCCCCTTTAAGACGTAGTAGGAAAGAAGTCCACAGTTAAACCAAGCTTTAGTTAACAAGGCTCCATGTGGCTTCAATGAGCCGCAGTGGTGTCGCTGCGTTTCATTCGTCATTGTGTAAACTATTATGTTTGTTTACCTCCAGACGGTCGGCCCACTGCTGGCAATAGATCTACTACTGCACGCATACCGACAATAACAGGCGCTCATCATAATACTAAACTCAAACTCAAACTTTATTTATATAGCACCTTTCATGCAGAGCAACACAAAGTGCTTTACAGAAACAAAACATTGAACAACATTATCCACAGCCTCCCAACACAGACACAAACACGGACAGTAGTCTGATGTACTGATGACGGCAGCATCTGAGTTATAAGCCAGGTCAGAGAGTTGTGTCTTGAGCTTCTTTTTAAAAACATCAACACGGCCTAGCCCTTAACCTGGTGGTTAGACCTAGGCTACAGATGGGTTGAAATTGCAGTTGCTGTAGCTCTAGTAAAGATCGCTTTTAACATTAAGACCTGTCTGCTGGCAGGAACCACAACGGCTAGGTTAAAGAAGCAGAACGGTTAACTATTAGATGGTAAAATAGCATGGTACTTAGGCTCTGGTCGAAGATAATGCGAGCAGGCTTTCCCTATGAAAACCTACTGTCTAAATAAAGAAGCTACAGGTTCTAATCGTTAGCAATAGCTCTTCCTCGTAGCTTCTGTCCAGAGATCGGCGCCCAGCGCCTTAACGGGGCAGTATCGCCCCCTATTGCTAATCTCTGCCTGTCTGACCGCGATGCGACCGCCAAAATGTCTGCCGGCCCCAAGCCGTGGCGTCACCATGCACAAACCCTATTTACTCATTCAGCGCAAGAAAAACCCTGAAAACATGTGCTAATTAGGATTACAGGATCAGTTGTTTGTGCCACGGCCTTTTTGGCTCCAGGTACATTTTCTTCAAGACCGCATGAGTTGTCAGTGGAATCAATTGGATTCCCGTCTGTGTTGTTGCGCTGTCGGTTTCTTGGAGAGATGAGAGGCTGCTGCAGTGTGCTGCTGTGCGGAGGTATTACAACAAAGGCCCGGGGACCTTACATAACAGCCTTCATTAGCCCGGCTAGCCGGCAAACAAGTCCCCGGTCGCCTCCAAACCCTCCGCTCTCATCCACTGGGGGAGTCCTGCTTGATTAATCAGGGAGGCCAGGAGCCAAAAAGTTTTAGGATTCACTAAATGAGGACACATTAAGAAAGGCTGAAATAAAAGTAAGACATTATTAATTTTTAACTCATTCAGTGCCAGCGATTTTCAAATTCTACACCGCCTACGGACAGGGCCTTTTCAACATGTGAGTGTTAGAAAATTAAGTTATGTGTCCTTGTCAACAAATAACATAGCAAAGGAAACTTTTATCTATCGCCAGTAAAAAACAACTTGTGTATCTACCTGTTTACATTCTTTAGTAATGGTGTCCGAACATGGGTGGGTAGCACTAAAAATGCGGATTTCTGACAAAATCCTGAATAAATGCGGGTGCGATTAATCGACCATTTTTACTGATGATTAATCGGTTAATTTTTCAATTAAAATCGGATCGATTATTGGCGTGAATTAATATTAAAAGTTTCGATATAGCTATCTCCACTCATTGCCAATATTTACATTTTTTTAGTGTTAGCATTGAAGAGCCTACTCTTCTGTGCTAAATTCTAACATATTGTGTTTTCGACCAAGCTTATGTGTTTTCTTTATTCTATTAGGGCCATGACACTGGGGATGGAGACTGGCATTGGGAACAACAAATATTAAACACGTTTGAGAGGAAGATGGGCCAAACAAGGAAATTATTAATCACTGCTGATTAATCGGCTATCACGTTAGTTGGCGATTATCTCAATAATCGATTATCATCAATTAATCGATTAATCTGTTGCAGCTTTATAATCGACTAACCAACAATGAATGGATGAATCACTGCACCCCTCCGTGACACACGAACCTGGGGATTTCCACGTTGCGTTCCTTGCGGCCAAAGAGCCGTCCGTCTCTATGCTGTGTCCAGCATTCTTATTTTATGGGTCCTTCCATTAAATCTTTACAAGTTCCATTTTCAGGTTCCATGACATAACCAGAGATGGCAAGTAACAAAGTACAAATACTTAAGTACTGTGCTTAAGTACATTTTTCAAGTAACTAGTATAATTTTAGAAGTATTTATTTATGTGATGACTTTTTTTTGCACTCGATACGTTTTCAACATGAATATCAAAAAAGTTGAGAGTTGAAAGTTGATGAGAATTAATTTTGTGATTTTAAAATTACATTCTGCACTGAATTGTATTTATTTATTTTAAGAAGTACATTAAAATTCAGTTGTTTATCATTAACCGATTTTTGCCTGGAGGACCGAAAACGATAACCGATATAGTGAATTTTAGAGCTGTTAAAGAAAGCAAAAACCTGAAACAAAAAGTGCTGTCAATTGTCAACCAGCGTGTTAACAGGGTTAGGAAGAAGTTAACCTTTTTTAGTGTTGTAGGTATTTCCATAGCGTCGCCATTTAGAACAGGGTGGGTCTTTTTCAGGTGATGCCACATATTGCTGGTGTTCTTTTGCTTAGGTTTATTAGACACCTGTCTCATTGAAAGTATATGGATAATGCCACTCACACACTACATTTAAATGTCATTTTGTTTTCATTGAGATTGTTATAAATATGTATAATGTTGCTTTTATATAGGGGTACGGTACAGTTGGAGGGGGGGCACTCTGAGATGACTCCATTTCGATAAAGTTTGAATCCCAAAAACAATCCGCTGGTTAGGACTCGGGTTAGAGTTTGGAAGGGACCCTAACAAAATAACCAGACCGTTTCTTTGATTCGAAATGCAGAGGCCTCGGAATGCAGGGGTGTAAGTTGTAACCGAGGGAAAATGACAAATGTCTACATGTCTAAAAAATTACAAATTTCAACCGTGCATGTAATTGCCATAATATTGGAGATTTGCTGTTACCGATACAGCAACGATATGGAAAAATGCCTCATATGGGCCGATATACATCATACATTGTCTGATACCTTGGTCTGACTCTGGTCCAAACAACACAATACGGTCTGTGTTGAGAAAGAATGTAAGGTGTCTAATAATGCCCATCCAAGCTCACTCGACCGGCTGTGAACTGCTCTCCTGTTCTACAAAACTAAATGGTGCCTGCAGCTCTGTGTGTGGGTGGAGGACCTGCTCATTAAATCATGTGTTCTTTCTCTCTTTCATCATTCTCTCTCTTTCCCCCCTTCATCATTCTCTCTCTTTCATCATTCTCTCTCTTTCTCTCCTTCATCATTCTATATCTCTCCTTCATCATTCTCTTTCTCTCTTTCATCATTCTCTCTCTTTCTCTTCTTCATCATTCTATATCTCTCCTTCATCATTCTCTTTCTCTCTTTCATCATTCTCTCATTCTCTCCTCATCATTCTATATCTCTCCTTCACCATTCTTTCTCTCTTTCACCATTCTCTCTCTTTCTCTCCATCATTCTCTCTCTTTCTCTCTTTCATCATTCTCTCTCCTTCTCTCCTTCATCATTCTCTATCTCTCCTTCATTATTCTATTTCCCCCTTTCAGCATTCTCGCTCTTTCTCTCTTTCATCATTCTATATCTCTCTTTCACCATTCTCTCTCTTTCTCTCCATCATTCTCTCTCTTTCTCTCTTTCATCATTCTCTCTCTTTCTCTCCTTCATCATTCTCACTCTCTCCTTCATCTTTCTCTTTCTCTCTTTCACCATTCTCTCTCTTTCTCTCCTTAATCATTCTCTTTCTCTCTTTCACCATTCTCTCTCTTTCCATCATTCTCTCTCCTTCTCTCTTTCATCATTCTCTCTTTCTCTCCTTCATCATTCTCCCTCTCTCCTTCATCTTTCTCTTTCTCTCTTTCACCATTCTCTCTCTTTCTCTCCTTAATCATTCTCTCTCTCTTTCATCATTCTCTCTTTTATCATTCTCTCTCTTTCTCTCCATCATTCTCTCTCTTTCTCTCTCTCATCCTGCCTTTATCTCATCAAATCATAACATTTATCGCCATCTCTCTTTCATCGTTCTCTCTCTTCCTCTCTCTACCTTTTTCATCATTCCCTCTCTCAACACTCCTCCCCCTTCCCTTTCTCTGTCACTATTTAACATTCATACAAGTTAGATCTTCTCCCAACTTACATGCAACCAGATTTAATCCACCTTTACAATTTTTCAAATGCTGCTGTTCAAAATGTGTCCAACGCGTGTCGCAATAGCAATCCTGTCATACAAGCAAACTGGATCAGGGACAGAGCAAGAAGGACTCTCAACACTCTGGTCTAAGGGCTCAAGGTCTGAGGACTCGCTATTCACGTCTATGTTACCTTTCTCTATATATTGCTCTCTCCTTCATTCTCTCTTTCACCATTCTCTCTCCTTCATTCACTTTCTCTCTTTCATCCTTCTCTCTCTTTCTCTCCTTCATTCTCTTTCTCTCTTTCCACTTTCTCTCTCTCCATCATTCTTTTTCTCTTTCATTCGCTATATATTGCTCTCTCCTTCATTCTCTTTCTCTCTTTCATCATTCTGGATTGTGATTGGGAGCGCACTTTGAACTAAGCAAAACTGAGCGACACAATTAAAACATTCCAAAACCACATGGTGCGATGGACACTGTGACAAATCACAAACTCACAAGTCAGATCTTTTTACTAATAACATGTTAGCACCTGTTTTGGAAACGGGGCTGTCTTTGATGTAGTCTGGTGAAGTGCTGTACCTGGTGTCGATTGACACAATGTCAGCGTGACTCACACCAGAAACACTGTCTGTGAGACGGTGAGAGGCGCAGAGCTCATAATACCTTTTTTTAATTTTTAATTTAGCACATTTTACTAGCACAGGGGGATTTGGTGTGGCTGCCATGAATTGCTTGATCTTAAAAGCTTAACTTCGGCGCAAATTACCTGTAATTCATTAATGGCCGACGCCCTACCCCTGGTGTATTAAACTGTCTGGCGTGGGGGTGTTAAAAATGTAATCTTTCAACCAGAGATGGGCAGTAACGCATTACATTTACGCCGTTACAAATTTTTGTGTACTTTTTTACTTTTGGAGTACATTTTTCACTAGTTACTTTCTACTTTTACTCGAGTAAATTTGAGGTTTACAGAGATGTCAGCAATTCGCTACTCGTTTAACATTAGCAATTTAACATTAACTTGGCTTTTAGCGACACCCGTTTTTGACGTTGTATCTCTCTCACTCCCTCTCGGGCGCTCTCTCTCTCTCTTGCTCTCTCTCGTTCTCTCGCTCTCTGTGTCTCACTCTCGCTCTCTCTCTCTTGGACGCTTTCTCTCTCGCTCTCTCTCTCTCTCGGTCTCTCTCTCTCTCTCTTGCTCTCTCCCTCTCTTGGTCCCTCTCTCTCTCGTTCTCTCTCTCTCTCTCTGTGTCTCACTCTCTCTGTCTCTCTCTCTCTGTCTCTCTCTTGGTCTCTCTCTCTCTCTTTATTTATATTTCTCTATTTATTTTTTTACTGAAAGTGACTCAGTACTTTCACTACTTAAGTAACTTTTTTGCGGAGTACTTTTACTTGAGCAACAATTTGAATGACTATTTATTTTTACTTGAGTAATATTTTGCTGGGGTAACACTTTGATCATCGATTATCGATTAACTGACAATTCAGTTCATTTTTACTATTATTAGCATTAATTATGATTATGAAACATTAATTACTTTTTAAAATTTGCAATATTACTACATGCAGTACTAATAATAGAACAACGCACTAACCACATTTTGCCCTCTCTCGTCCGTCCTCTATGATGTCACAGTCTCTGTAGTAGTCAGTTTGCCAACACTATTATGGTGGTTGGCAGGCAAACAATGTAGTGTTTGGTTTGGCAGGGCCCTGCAGACACCAACTTACCCTTCAGAGACACTCGTTATTCCATCATAGGGCAATGGACAGGTCACAATATTCAATGACTTAAGATTTTCTTTGTTTCCTCGTCTCTAGAGCTGCAATCGATTTTAATCGATTAATTAAAAAATCTCCAACTAATTTGATAATCGATTAATCGGCAGCAATTCAAATCGTCTCCTTGTTTGGCCCATTCTTCCGTTCAAACATGTTGAATATATATTATACAATAAGAATAACAGAGAAGGTCGGCTGAAAACCATAGACTGTATATAAAAGCACTATAGGAATTTCAATACAAATATTCCAATCTTAGCAGCCTGTTTTAACCTATTTAAATGTCTTTCCTAATTGATTTTTTAATGTATATGGCCGGGATAATTATCGGTTAATTGTGTGAGGTGGGTCATAATTTCACAAAAGTGTTAATATTTTTAATTTCAGCTCCCATAGGATCCCATTCATTCTGATTCTATACTTGGCACCCCTAGCGGACAGTACCATCGAAAGAAGTCGCGTGTAGGGTGTCTCTCTCTCATATACTGTATAGCTCTCTCTATCTCTCCTTGTCCCGGATATACGTGTACTTTCAACAATGGCAGCGCGCAGTCGGCGGCACAACCCGAGTTCGTTCACAGCAATGGGATGTCGTCATGTACGCTGCGTCTACTTTATATACAGTCTATGGTGCCAACCCTTTGCATTCTGTGAGGCCTGGGTTTCTTGATCTCTCTCTGGCTCTAGTCATGATGCTGGATGCCCCTGGGGGCCAATATGTTATAAGTTAGCATGGAAGAGTAAAAAATAATAATGTTTCCCGTTTCGTTTCTGTTCCCTGGAAAATGTAAAAAAGTTCCCGGTTTCCGTTCCTTGAACCAGTAATTTTGTACGGTGACACACCTATATGAGCCCACCCCCTGCTGACCAGAGATGGCTAGTACCAGGATTTCTTACTTGAGTAAGAGTGAAATACTTTTGTTAAAAAAACAACTTGAGTAAGACTACAAAGTACTGATCCAAATATCTACTCAAGTAAAGTAAAAAGTACTACCATGTCGTTGCAGAAAAAAAAAGAAAAAAGTAATGACCCTGTTTTGGGAAAAATAAGGAGTAGAAGTACTGATATATTTTTTTAAATCTACTGAGTAGAAGTAAAAAGTAGTCACAGAAAATAGTACAGATACTTGAAAATTCTACTTGAGTACAGTACTTAAGTATTTCTACTTCGTTACTTGCCATCTCTGCTCCTGACTGTGGTCTGTTGTTGTCCCTTTTAACGTCAGCCTGTCAGTGAGTCAGTCGCAGCTCCCTGAGCCTGGTGAGTGTCCAAATATGACATTTACCTGTCACGTATGAAGGCTGTTTGCTGTCCCACACAGGAAGAGCTTCTGAAAGAATAACACTGCTTTCATCTGGTCTGGGGTCAATATGCCATTAAAGTCAATTAGGGCTGCAACGATTAGTCGATTAATCGATGTCTAATCGATTATGAAATTAATCGACAACTAATGCAATAATCGATTAATCGGCAAGGAGTTGAATCATTGCTATTGTCAGCAGTTTTTTACTGACACCACCACCACCTATTGGTCTACACACATTTGAGATAAGATATGTTGTTTCGTCACACATACATACATGTACAGTGAAATTCTTCCTCCGCATTTAACCCATCCCTGAGGAGCGGTGGGCAGCCACGGTGCAGCGCCCGGGGGCCAACTCCAGTTGTGAGCCAGGGGCACTGACTGGACTAGAACATGTTTTTGGTGGTGGGGGAAACCCACGCAGACATGGGGAGAACATGTAAACTCCACTCAGAAAGGACCTGTCCGGGTTGGGATTCGAACCCAGGACCTTCTAGCTGTGAGGCAGCAATGATAACCACTGCGCCACCATGCTGCCCGTTTGATATCTCTAGATACTTTCTGAAAATCCAAAGTATGATTAATATTAATCCACATTTTTGATTAAAAAAAAACATTTCATTCATTTAATTATTAGCATATCAATTGTAATGAGGTTGGGCTCAAATGATGAACTTACTCGTTATACATTTGTTTGCTAATGTGAAACAATATTGACTGCATTCCAACTTGACAAAATACATTTCTCTGTCGCTGTGAATATATATATATATTTTTTCTTTTATAAAAGCGCCATTTTTCATTATTTATTGGGAGAGATAGTGACAGGATTAAATCAGAAACTGGGATGAAGAGTTGGGGGGAGACATTGCAATGAAATGGCAGATGGTGACTGCTTAGGATCGTGGGACGGGTTAGGACGTCAGATCGAACACCCCTAAGTCGGACCACTGCAAAGCACATTTGCGAGTTGTGGGCTTGTCACCCCTCAGTAGCGCTGCGGCTGCTGCTTCTACAAACTCCCACACTTTGTACACAGGTCCACCTTCCTTCCTCTACTCAGACATGAGTCTATTTACACAGACATAGGTCACTGGGAGAGTGCTGAGTAACATGGCCATGTTGAACTAGAGACGCCCTTTACACTAGCCTGGCGAGCCAGAAGCAACGCTTCGTCAACGCATCGCACATCGCTAGACGTTTGATTTGGGTCTGGTAAAACCAGGATCGGGAAAACATAAAAGAATCGGATTCAATCAGTGCGGGCGTGGGGGGAGTTTGTATGGGATACGCAAGACGTGAGCGGAGTTTGTACGGGCTACGCGGGACGTGGGCGGAGATTGATTGTCACGCCTCCGCGCCACGTTTTCCGACCCTGGTTTTACCAGACCCAATGCAAGTGTCTAGCGATGTCCGATGCCTGGACGATGCGTTGGTTCTGGCTCGCCAGGCTATTGTACAGTAGGGGTGTTCGATCTGACGGTTTTAAACCGTGAGACAATTCACAGAAGCCCTGATCTGCCATTATGAATAGATTGTATAATCGCAATCTGAATTGAAAGTTAATTCATCTATTATATTCCTATGGAATGTACCACTATGGCGCAGGTTTGCAATCTCTGAGTGCTTCTAGTTTTTAAATTGATTCACTTCCTATTTGAATATTTAATAAAATAATAATTACATTTTGAGCATGATTCATTTAAATTGATTTTCCCTTTTTTTCATTTTAATCCAGTCCTAAATGTAACTCAATCTAATGACTAAATGTCTAGAAATGCTGAGACTCCATGTATATTGAAAGGGAGTAACCCTTAGAAAGCTGTCTAATGTAATGTCTGTATATTGGTCTGCTAAGCCTCCTTGAACCCAGTGATAAAACTCTGTAAAATAAAAGCCCGGTTTTGAACTTTCTCTCACCATAATTGCATCTTACGGCAGCTTCCTGTTGTCTTTCTAGTAATACGAGATGACCGCAGTCGGCCGCCTGCGGTTTCCATAATTACTCCCAGAACAAAAGGTCTCCTTTTTTCTTTTTTTTTTGCTTAAATAAAGCCGATTCGGACGAGCTATAAATAGCCCGTCTGTCGTTTTAAAAGCTCAGCGGTTATGCCGACACGTAAACACTCAGGTTGACGTCAGGGTCCGGGGTGAGCACTCGGGAGAGCTTTAAACTAAACCTCTGCTGTGCTCCGTTAATCCTTAGGTTGCAGAGGACTCGTTGGTTCCTTGTGAGTTTTTCATTTCATTTTGGCTCATGGGCAGAGATGCGCAGTCATGTTACATTACATTTACTCTTTTACATTTTATGCGTGTACTTTTTTAACTTTCGGAGTACATTTTTCACAGGTTACTCTACTTTTACTCGAGTAAAGTTGAGGTGAAAACACAACTTTTTACTCAGATGTCAGAAATTTGCTACTCATTACATTAACTTGGCGTTTAGCGACACCCGTCTGTCGGCACATATGCGTCATATCTCTCTCTCCCTCTCGGCCGCTCTGTCTCTCTCATTCGGTCCGTCTCTGTGTCTTTCTCTCTTGCTCTCTGTCTCAGTCTTTCTTTCTTTCTCTCTCTCTCTCCGGTCTCTCTCTGAGGCGCTTTCTCTTGCGCTCTCTGTCTCGGTTTTTCTTTCTTTCTCTCTCTCTCTCTCCTTCTCGGGCGCTCTCTCTCTCTCCCTCTCTCTCTCTCGGGCGCTTTCTCTCTTGCTCTCTGTCTCGGTCTTTCTTTCTCTTTCTCTCTATCTCTTTCTCTTGGTCTCTCTTGGGCGCTCTCTCGCTCTCTCTCTTTTTTACTGAAAGTTACTCAGTACTTTCGCTACTTAAGTAACTTTTTTATGGAGCACTATTTTAACTTTTACATTTGGATGATTACGTTTTGCTTTTCCTTGAGTAGTATTTTGCTGAGGTAGCAATACTTTTACTTGAGTAATTTTTATGGCTACTCTGCCCATATCTGCTCATGGGTGTGTAGCAGATATGGGCTACACACCCCAGTAATTTTTAAGAAAACTTAATTAAAAATAGTTATATAAGCCGCACCGGCCTAAAAGCCACGGCCATTTACTGAAATTAATATTTATTTTAACTGAACAGAACTATGGCGCTGTGTTGCCCACCAAATAACTGTGTAGACCGGTGATCTAAAGTGAGGTTCAGTGTCTTCAAAGCAACTATAAAAGCTAAATGAGTCTTCGTTTCATTAGAAGCCAGTCTATAAGAATCTGTGTCTATATATAAACATATATAAGAGGATGGTTTGCATGTTAATTCTAGTGTTTATAAAGTGTTTATGGCATCATAATCTCTTCTCCCTCATACATGTAAGGTAGTTTCAATGTCTGTGTTGTTCTCTTTATTGCTGTTGCAATATTGCTACTGTCTCATTAACCAACATTTCAAAGGCATTATCACAATGCTTTTTAAAATATTTAGTATAGTTATTTTTTTCTGCACAAATGTCATTTGTGCAGGAGGATGAGAGAAGCCACAGCAACAAGACTATGTGTGGGGCACTCTTTTTAAATTTTTTGTTTTGTTACACAGACTTGTTACCTGTGCCGCGAAGCAGGTTATGTTTTTGATCTCGTTGGTTTGTCTCTCCCCAGGATAACTGAAAAGGTTGTGCACGAATCTGGATGAAATTTTGTGAGTTGTTGGAAATGACCCACGGAAGAGTTTATTACATTTTGGTGCATTTCAATAGCGTATAAGTAACATAATCATACTTAATCACCAACTCACGTGACCAGACTTCCAGGTCGGAAAGGCTGCTGGGAAATGTAGTTGGCATGTTCGCCGGTGGCGTCAATCGCAATTGCGCTACTCTACGAGCACTTGCATTGATAATGGGTTGCCACACATACTGCTAGCACTAACAGTACTTTTTTTGTACCACTACGACGCAGGTTTGCAATCTCTGAGTGCTTCTAATTGGAATGTTTTCGATCAACTGGCATACACACAGACATGTTCCTCTTCAGAGGCTTTGCAGGCACAGCTTAAAACAGCACACTACTGCTATTGCAGTGCGTGTCTGCTATCTGCCTTGACAGCAATTCATTGGGCTCCAAACTCCTGAGTGTAAAGTGAATTCTCCTCTGTAGCTCTGCGCTACAAATTGCTTTTTTGGGGGGGGGTCTGCATTGTTCTTCTGTGGAGCGCATTTTTTTTTTTTTTACTTATTTTTTATTAGAAACAAACAAGACAGTACAATAACAAAAAACAAACACAACAAAAAACAAAACACACAATGTCACGAGCAGAATCCACAGTAATTATCAAAAGTCCACCACTTTCTTTTCTTTTTCTCTCAGTTCACAGTGGCGACGTTCGCCGAGTCTGGCCCCGTGTACTCCATCCATTTAGACCATCTGGCCTCAAATTTACCCCGTTGATGCAGCGCATTTTTTCACTCCCATTTCTCCTTGTTCCGGTTCTCAGAGTTCCATCAAGTCCGAGCGTGTGTGTCGGTATTTCCATGCTCCCATTTCTATAGACTGGTTTATGTGCGAAACACTGGGGGGAGTCATTTTGTCCCCTTGCCGTTCTGCAGGTCACTTCCGGTGCCTTATGGTTGCCTTACACCACTCGCTCCGTTCATAATTTTGTATAAATATTGAAGAAATGCAGTCAAAATCCGACTTAAAGTTACTCACCGAGTGGTCACATGTTCTTCTGGACCTATAGACGAGTTTACGTGCGCAACACTGGGGGAGTCATTTTGTCCCGCGCTTCTGTTGGTCACTTCCGGCGCCTATATGTATGTATATAAAGTCTGGTGATGGCCGCGATATGTGGACACAAAAACACACAAAACGCACACCAATTAAAAATCCGACCACTAGATGTCGCTATGTGACCAGTTACACATCACACTCCTTGCTTCGTTAACTTTTTTGTATAAATATTAATGAAATACAGTCAAAATCCTACTTGAAGTTACTCACCGAGTGGTCACGTGTTCTTCTGGACCAATAGGCTGGCTGCTTCTACTAGTTCTTCCAAAAATTATGAGACAATGCAATGGGTTGAACTGATTATTAAATAATGCGTTTGTGGGTCACAGATCCTTATGATAACATTTGGGTGAGGAATAGCACACCGCAAGTTACCACCACAATTTTTAAATAACCCTGTAGGTGCGTGCTCCCACCGAATAGTCATGTTGAAAAAATAGTCAAATACACGGCATGTAAATGACACCGGAAGTGACGTTCAGACACCGGAAGTACCCCCGAACTCGTCTATAGGCTGTCCGCTTCTTGTAGTTATTCCAAAAGGAATGAGAAAATGGAATTTATAATTAAATCATGCATCTGTGGGTCAGAGATCCGCACGAGAGCATTTGGGTGCGGAATAGCACACCGCAAGTTACCACCATCCGTTTTAAATAACCCTGTAGGGTGCTGCCCAGTAGCTCAGTCGGTTAGGCAGTGCACTGGAAAGCACGCATATGCCTTAATGGCGCGGTGAGTCGGTGGTTCGAATCCCACCACCAACGTATTTCCCGCATGTCTACCCCCCATCCTCACCTGTTTCCACTAACCCTAATAAATAAACCAAACAGCCTGAATGGGCTGGAAAAAAACATTCAAATTAATAATAACCCTGTAGGTGTGTGTT